>SSNR01000191.1:238252-278280 GCA_006937965.1 Callopanchax toddi
TGGGAGCAGGGCTTTGAACAGCTGTGGTGTTTGTGGTCAGGCACCCCCAGGTGGTACCATGAAACTAGTGGTTACCTGGGTTACACCAGGGTTGTTCAAGCCCTTTAATAATTGGTGTCAGCTTAAGGCGGCCAATGGGTGTGAACACCTTAGTTCAGGAGGAAAGAGGCACAATTGTGTAAATAAAATGAATTGTGCTGAGGATTTTCCTCCCCTGTACCGGGAGTAGTGGCGTTACAGGCCAGTGCTGGGTGATATGGAGATCACCTGGGGCTTTCTGTGGGATTCAGGGTCTGTGGTGGATCAGCTGCAGGCCCTGGGTCCCTGTGTGTTAGCATAATGCTAATTTGACCCTGGCTGGCCCCACTTTTAGAGCCGTCAAGGGCATCCTAGACATCGACTAGGTTGTCGATGTTCTAGGACTGTTAATTGTTGGGGCAGCGAGTTTAAAATGCCATATTTTACCCTGTGTTGCCCCTCATTTAATGCCGTCAAGGCCATTCCAGTCCCTGACGCAGAATGTCAGGGGGCTGGGATTATTGATCGTTGGGGGCAACGATCCATTTGGTGGGGGTGGAATGTGGCAGGGTGATTGGCTGTTCAGCCAATCACCATGAGGGGGCACCCTATAAAAAGGCTGGGGACTTGATATTCAGTCTCCCAGCTCTCTGTGACATCACTTCCGGGTGAGGTGTGGTGGCAGCTGGCATGCTCAGCTCCTGGAGCAAGTTTGGCTGAGCACTGGGCTGCCCAGAGGTCTACTAGGTAGAATACAGGTAGAAAACAGGTATGTGCTCTCCTCATCCAGCTTTTAAGTCTGTTTTTATTTAATTAGTTATTTATTTATTCCGTCTGCACCTCTGCAGACTCTGCTGTTTTGTTTTACTTGAATTTTATGAAAAGGTTGCTGAAGGCGTAGCGGACAGCGGGCACGCCGAGGACTCAGTGGAGAATCCCCCTGATCGTGAGGGCTTCCTGGGGCGGACCGGCTGGACCACGCAGGCAGGACAGTCATCCAGGCCTGGTTTACAGCCTCAGCAGGATTGCAGTGGGTGGGGGCCCATCAACAGGACACTCGGGTTTTACCTGGAGTCCTCTTGGATTTTATGGACAGCTGGCCCACCAGGGCTGAAGGAAACCAGGCTGTCCCATTGGTTTTATATTTCTCTTAACTGTTTTTATTGTTTTAACTTTTCTTTCTTTTACAGGCTGAGCCGCCAGTGGTGAACAGGCCTCGGTTACGGGAGTTTTCTGCGTGTGTGTGACCACCACTCCTGGATGCATGGCACCGTGTGTGGGGTGATTTTTGTTTGGTTTTCATTTAATTTGGCCTGATTCGCCTGGTAAGCCTCAGCCTGCCATTTTTGTTTTAATCATTTTTATTAAAATCAGTTTTGTTTTTAACCTTGCTTTTACCAATAAAGCATGTTTAATAATTGTGGAACCACGTCTCCTGCCCTTTTGTAGAGTGGACTTATGTGTCCTGTAGTTCCTGGGGTGAAACTCCCCAGGGGGCGTTGAAGAGCGAGGTTTAAGTCGCCTTCATATTGCTACATAGGGGTTATTTTTAAATTATAATAATAAACTAAACCATTTAGGAAATCACAGCTAATAAAAACATTTAATGACGCAGCTGATTGTTGTATTATAGAACCCTTTGTCTTGTAATTTAAATAAAGAAGACTTCTGAGTGGGCCTGGTGTTTTTAACGGGGAGTGTCTCCATTGGAAACGGGGGGGCTGCTTTGGAGAGTCGCCGGAAGCAGCAGGTTGGAGGACAGCAGCCACAGTGGAGGTTTATCCTGTCAGGCTTCCGCTGCATCTTTTCGTTCTTGTTGTTTTTTTTTTCACGACAGGAAGCCCAGAATGGCTCTGACCCAGGAATCCGTCTTGTCTTTTTTGCTGGACCGGGGAGGTAAAGTGAGGAACTCGGAGCTGGTGAACCATTTTAAGAGCCTCATCAACGGCGGCGCTCCCGCGGAAAAGCAGCACAATAGAGAGCTGTTCAAGAGGCTGGTGAACAGCGTCGCTGTGGTCAGACACATCGACGAGGTGAAGTTCGTGGTGGTGAAGAAAAGGTACCAGGACTTCGTGAAAGAAGCGCAGGAGGAAGAGGATTCTCAGATGGACGCACGCCTGTCGAGCTTTGCGCACGGACCTCCTGTCCGAGCAGAGCCAGACAGGATTTATGAGGCAGAGAACAATAGAGACAGAGAGGAAAGGAGGTCTTTGTCGGATTCTACCGCTCTTAAAGTCCTGAATCTCTCCGGAGATCGGCCGTGCAGAGCGGGTAAATCTGGAGCTGTGTTCGCTGTCATAGCAGTCAAATCCCCAGGGAGACGCTCTGCCCCAGCAGCAGCAGCAGCACACGAAACTTCAAACGCACGAGCTCCTCAGACTCATAACTTTTCCTTTAAGATGGAATCATTAAAAAAGTCTCAAAGTTGGGAAAGCAAAGAGGGAACAAACCCCTCAGGCTCTCATCTGGTGAGTCCACAGAACAACAAAACAAGACCAGCAGATGATGCCAGTAAGCTCTCTGAGTCTGTGCCTTTGGACCCTTTGGCTCATGAGTGGCTGGTAAAGTGTGCAGCTGGACTCTGGGGACAAATCTATGCTCTGCTGCTGAGGGACACACGCCTAGTCCAGAGGAAGGACTTCATGTCAGGTTTCACCGCGCTGCACTGGGCCGCCAAGGCTGGAAACAGGGACATGATACACAAACTCATGGAGGTCTCCAACAAAAAGGGCACACATGTAAACGTCAACTGCAAATCACATGGAGGATACACACCTTTACACATCGCAGCCATGCACGCCCACTACGAAGTGGTGATTCTACTTGTGCAGCTTTACGGAGCCAATGTGAATGAAAGGGACAACGATGGCAGGAAGGCCTTCCACTACATGGAGAAGGGTGCTCCGGCTGAGGTCAAAGGTCTTCTGGGTGGACTGATACAGAGCAGGGAGAAGACGGAGGACGAGGAGTACAAAGAACACACGAAAGGCTTCAACACCATCAGTAAACTCTTCCATCCTCACCCAGGGAGGAAACACAAGACTCTTAAGTTTGCACATGAGTGGTGAGATAGATCAAAAGGAAACGATGTTATAGAAAGTCATCATCATATAGCTTATCTCACAGTGTATCACTGTTTTATTTATAGATGGTGATTATAGTTTATTATTAACAAACACTGAGCTGTGTTGCAGTTATTGTTTAGACTAACACACCAAGAATCTATATTAGTTATAGATATTTGTATTTGTGTAATAAATCTATAGCTGTAAAACCTGAAGGACACATGATGATAAACCACTACTTTGTGAACATGAGGTTGTAAAGGATGAGGAAAGGCTCCTTTTGAAGGAGAACATTTTCACTCTCAACCTCAGACTCAATCGTTTTGCTGAAGCTCATAAATAACTTTACATAAATTCTAACATCCTTTAATTAAGGGCTCATAAAAATGGCTGCTTGATTAACTTTTTATTTAATAACAGTAAAAATGTGTTTTATTTCAACATGTCATTTGTTTTGTTGTCAAGACTGAATTCTGTCTCCAGATATTCCCTATTGTGCATTACAAAAACTTTGTTTTCATCCTTCACTGACGCAAAGGAAAAGCAGGCATTGGTGACACGAAAAGAAAGACAGAGCAACATCAATGAACTTTGAGCTGTTATCTGGAAACAAAGTTTCATGCAAAGAACAAGAGCTGTTAAACAAATCAGACAGTGTCATGTGATTACACCTCAAAACCTTGAGCAGAATTATTAGAAAACACGATGTCTCACAATGCAGGAATAGTTTGACCTTTGTAACACCAGCTGCTTCAAAACACTATTTGCTGTAAAACTGAAAAATGTACTATTTATTTCCTGTTTTTAAACAAGGATTCCCCTGGAGGTTGTAATTGCAATCAATATGATCTGTTTGTAGCTATTTTAGAATTCCAACTTGACTAAAATTGAGATATAAAATAAATCTTTAAAAAATGAGCGATAAACGAACCAGTCAACAAAAATTCAGCAGGAATGTCATCCAGCTGTGTCCCAGAATAGGTCAACATGTACTTTAAACTTTACTTTTGTGGTATTTCCAAACAAAACAAGTTAAAGACTTGATGATAACCTAAAACACTCCCATCTGGTGAGATGTCTAATCTGCAGATTCCAAATATTTTAGGACAAAAGGAACGCTCTGATGTGATAAACATTCCAGATGCCTGATCGGAGCTGTTATCTTTAGAGAATGTGTGACTTTTTGTTTCAGATATTCAACGATCTGATCTACTTTTATTACTTTAAATTTGAGATGGAATGAAGGGGATGAGGAACAGGGACACATCATTTGTCCTCACCATAAGAGAACAGCAAAGGTTGAAATGATGAGATTTTCAAAGTTAGGTGTTAATCCCAAAAAATGTTGAGTCAGGTAAATATTTCTTTAAAGAGATTAAGGATAAAAACATGCATAAGTTAAAAATGTTTGACAGAAACCAGAGCAGCGCCACCACTTGGTGGTCGTTTTCATTACACTTTTTTGTGTTGGTATACTGTGATATTCTTTTCTATCAAATTGCTAAATAAATAAGTTAAATTAATCAAGAAGTTGAAAAAGCCAGACCAGTTTGAACCTCTGCATTTGGCTAACAAAAAATATAAATTTACAAAATGGAACTCAAACTGAAAAAGATAAGCGGCATGGGTTAATTTCATGTCCATTTATTAACAATACATAATATATCATATGTTGTGATACATGTTGGTGGGGTTATAGGGGTGAAAATGGGAGTCAAAGTTAGTTAGAGAGCAAAATGTGTAGTTTAAAAAAGAACTGATGTTATATGAGACCATGACTCTGTTGGTCCTGTGATCCTGTTGAACTGGTTTACTACTCAAATAAAGCATGTTTCTATTTAAAAAGGAATAAAAGACCTGTTATTATCACACAATAGACCTACCTGCTAGAGGAGGAGGACACAATGTCAGCAGCTCCTGTTTAATTGGAGCATGTCTCAAAACATAAAACAACAAAATTAATGGAAGCAAATGACCAAAGGATAAAACTGAAACAAGCATACTGTATGTATTTCTTATGAAACACAAAACTAACATCAAAGATGCTAAATAAACAAATGGTCGAACAAAATAGCAAAACAAGTCCTGTCTTAAAATATCAAATGATGCAAGATATCTGCAGGAAACTAAATTTTATGTGTTTGTTTTAGTGCTGAGACTAAAAGCAGGATTGGCCCATAGGTTGATTATGAAATGTAGTAGCCTTTTGTGTTTTGTTGTCATTTAAAATTGTATTTGCCTTTCTTTGTCATTTCCACATTAGGTCATGTATTCACAACTTATAGCCTGTACATTCTTACACTGATTTATTGGAATTTTTATTAATTGTTTGTCAAAGTGACATCATGTGCTCGGTTATCAGAAAAATCATCAGTTAATTTCATTAGTTTTATCCATTTGTTTCCAGTTACATTAATTAATATGTGCTAATTAAAACAGTACATAATTACCAAGGTTGTGTAAAGGAAACTCGTTAGCTAGTCTAAAGTTTTATGGTGTAAAAATATCAAAAAGTATGTTTAAGAAAAGGTTCAAACTTATTGTTTTAGCTAGCATACTTTTTCCAATGTACTAACTTATTTTGAGTTTTTTTTAATTTTTTTTTTTTATTTGAAGGTTATTTGAAGTTGTCTACAGGTAAATAATAAATAATAAACTGTGCCGGAAGTTTGAAGCAGTTTCCTTCAAAACAAAATACCTCTAAAATAAAATCTTTATTTAACGATCATGCTTTTATTAAATATTTTTCATAAATGTCTCAAAATGTCGGTAAGTTTTTTGTTAAATAAATTTACAAACGTCTCTTTTCAGATGGTCGTTCACTTTTTATGTAAACAAAACCGGAAATACACGTTAATATAGTCAGCCTGTACAAAAGAGTCGAATGTTTATTAATTAACGTGACGGTAGGAGGTTTTGTTATAAACAAACACAACATTTTCACATTTAAGGCTGTTTAATTACTCTGGACCCTTCTGAGGTCTCAATTAAACCCAAACAAATCCCTTGAATCTCTTGATAAAGGAATAGACTCAGGGTGAAGCAGGTGATTGGAAACACCTGCGCGTGGTGATCGGCGGCGGCACGTGCGTGGTCCCGTCTTCCTCGAGCTCTCGGCAGAGAGTCTCTCTCTGAAGTTTTGACTGGTTTCCTTCTCTATAATGGGAAAACAAGCTGCCGCCCGTTGTTTCCGCTCTGTCGTGCTGCTGCTGTTGCTGACCTGCGGCTCTCCGCGGCTCTGCTCCTCCCTGGCTGCCTCCGATGCGCTCCACGGCCTGGAGGACTTCACCTCCCCCTACAGCAGCATCCTGTCCCCGCTGCTCAGAGCCCTGTCGGAGCACGGAGGGTCGAGGTGGAACTCAGACCTGAGGAAAAAGACGAAACCTGAGCACAGATACATGAAGTATCTGACAGAGGTTTACAAGAAGTCATCCAGAGTGCAGAGGAGCATTGATGGAGATCAAATCTACAACACCATCCGACTGATCAAGCCACAAGATGAATGTCTTGCACAAAGCAATAAGGGTGAGAGGTGACAGCTGATAATAAAAGTACACAACATTCACAGCTGCAAGTGTCTAATAGTAGAAAAACACTTCACTCTGGTACTTTAATAACTCTAGACTACTGTTAGATTCAAGGGTACTGGAGTAAGTTTGATTATATTCCTATTATACACCTTCAGTGGACTAAATCTCTTTAAGTTTTATTTTTAAAAAATTGGGAGTATATATTTATTATACGTTTACCTGCACCATTTTAGTTCCATTTATCATTTAAGGAAAGTGTTGTATATATATTTTTGTTGTGCTTATATGGCATGTTGTATAATTATGCAGCTTTTCTTAAACATTTGTATTTTTCCTATGAAATATACATTACCACACAGTAAAATATATACATAGATTTAAATGTTAGTTTTCTCAACTGAAGATGTTTTTGTTAATTTAATTTGGAGAGACAGCAAGGTGAAATAATGGTGAGTTTTGTGGACTTTAGATATTTGCTGCAGTCATAATCTGTAATTTGTTCGGTCTTTCAACCCTTATTAAAATCTAAAATACATATTCGGAAAACTTTTCATATGCCGATCAGGTGTAGAGCAGATTAATAAAGCTTCAATGTCAGGATGGTTTAATTTGATTCTGCTTTCACACAAAACTTTTCAACTTCACTATTTTGTTATATTTTGTATAAAATATTCAGTAGAGACAAAAAACAGATTCTATGCACTATTTCTTTGAAAACAAAATGTGTTTGTTAGTTTACCAGGGCATAACGGGCTAATTTAACATAAGGTTAAACTTTGCAGTGCAATTATGTTCATTACTCCATGGAATAATCCATTTGAACCAGTTAAGTGACATAACCTAAGCATGTTTGTTAGTTTTAAAGAAAAACCAAACAAAAAAAAAAATCAATGAAATCACGAAGAATACAACACTTTATTTGATGCTAGCCCATTTTAAAAACTTAAAAGCAATTGCATTCCTATTAAAAGCATTGATGTAACATAATGTGTGCTTTTCTGGCTCAGTAATATGAACAAACATGCACATTAACATGGTTCAATTGTTGGAGCTTTATTTTCTTCTCTTTCAGATAATTTTGTGCAGGACTTGTCCTACAGCCTGGATCAAGTGAGAAGGAAAGAGCAGCTTCTGAGGTCAGCTCTGCTCTACAGTTTGGACCAGGACAGCTCGGCCCCCGTCAGCTCTGTGTGTTACTTGAGTATCAAAGAGCGAGAGCCGTCACACCAGTGCCAGCTGTGTGCTGGGATCCACCACACTCTGAACTTCACAGCCAGCGCAGACAGAAGGCGGTGGAGCAGGAGGAGCTGGGTTGAAGTTGACGTTACTTTATCTTTTCAGCATTTTGAGAAACATCATAAGAACAAGATTAACCTGCTCATCAATGTCACCTGCCTGGATAAACAAAAGGCTGGAAGCAACACCTCCAGGGAGATATTGGAGTACACCCTGAGGTCTCCTCCTCTCATTCTCTATCTCAATGACACGAGCAAAGTCGCCCACCAGAGGGTGCTGGTCAACGCTAGCGCAGGTCAAAAGTTATCTAGCTCATTTCAGAAGCCGAGGCGTGGACATAAGAGGAGATGGAGGAGGGAATCTCCCAAAAGCAAGCAAGGTGACAAAAGCCTAGACATGCAGCTGCCTGAGCTTCTGCCGAGCTCTGAATTCCCAACAACTGACTGTGCCTTGTACGACTTCAGGGTGCGATTCAGTCAGCTCAAGCTGGATCACTGGATAGTTTTTCCACCCAAGTACAACCCCAGGTACTGCAGAGGCATCTGCCCACGCACCATAGGCTTCATTTACGGTTCGCCGGTCCACACCATGGTGCAGAACATCATCTATGAGAAGCTTGACTCGTCTGTGCCCAGACCCTCGTGTGTTCCCTCCCACTACAGCCCCCTCAGCGTCATGATCTTTGAAGAAGACGGCTCCTACGTCTACAAGGAGTTCAAGGACATGGTGGCAACGAGGTGCACGTGTCGCTAAGCTAACATCAATGTCATCAAATATTCTGACCAGGCTTGGTGATTTCATGAATTTATAAAACTGTTGCACATAAAAGTTGATCTGGAGCAGGTGTGTTTACTTAAACCTAAAGTATTTTATCATCTTGTTAAAGGGCAGTGTTGTCATTTTTGTTGAGACAAAGGGTGAAAGTGCATCCTGTTCAATGTATATGGTAGAGTCAAACGCACAAAAAAATTAAAACTATAAATGTCTTGTTTTAAGTTTGTCATCTGTTAATTTATTTTTGTGTGAGTAGTCTGTCGTTATGCTTTAATTTAACACGCTTTCTTTTTCTTTTAAGTAGCCCTGTTCTGAACCAGAAAACAAAAAGCAGTCACAATTTCTTATCAAACCTTTTACATGTAATTTTATTCCTTGGGATGGCGAGCAGCTGTCTGTCCATCCTCCAGAATGAATGTCGTTAAGGTTTCGGTGTTATATTTATTAGCTCTCGTCAAGAAGTGACTGCCTATGTGTGAACTACGTGCTTGTATTTGTACTGGTTGAATGTGACTAAATGCAAATCGTGTATTTATGCGAGCTGGATGAATTCACTGTGTGTCTGTGCTCAGATTATAAATGTATTCAAAAGGATGAAATATGTAGACCTCTGAAAAGTGGGAAAATTAAACAACCATATATGCATACTTGTTATTGTATGAGTGTTGTGTGTCACCAAATCCAAATCCTGGGGCAACCCAAAAAATATTACGTAGTTTTTCATAGTGTTGTCATGCATGTGTTAGATGAGTAAATATACCCCTTGATTCTTGTTGCAACATATTTAATCAGGAGCAGTTATTCGTCATTGAAGCAATATCTAAATTTACTTAAAGATGTTTACACTTTAGAATAAATTTAACTAAAAACAGAGCCAGATTTAATTTCATTTTGTTGGGAATCCTTTTGCAGAAATGACTGCTTCAATGTGGCGTGGCATGGAGGCGATCAGCCTGTGGCACTGCTGAGGTGTTATGGAGGCCCAGGATGCTTCGATAGCGGCCTTAAGCTCATCCAGAGTGTTGGGTCTTGCATCTCTCAACTTTCTCTTCACAATATCCCACAGATTCTCTATGGGGTTCAGGTCAGGAGAGTACCACAGTAATACCATGGTCAGTAAACCATTTACCAGTGGTTTTGGCACTGTGAGCAGGCGACAGGTCGTGCTGAAAAATGAAATCTTCATCTCCATAAATCTTTTCAGCAGATGGAAGCATGAAGTGCTCCAAAATCTCCTGATAGCTAGCTGCATTGACCCTGCTGACCCTTGATAAAACACAGTGGACCAACACCAGCAGCTGACATGGCGCCCCAGACCATCACTGACTGTGGGGACTTGACACTGGACTTCAGGCAGTTTGGCATTTCCCTCTCCCCAGTCTTCTTCCAGACTCTGGCACCTTTATTTCTAAATGACATGCCAAATTTGCTTTCAACCAAAAAAAGTACTTTGGACCACTGAGCAACAGTCCAGTGCTGCTTCTCTGTAGCCCAGGTCTGCCGCTTCTGCCGCTGTTTCTGGTTCAAAAGTGACTTGACCTGGGGAATGCGGCACCTGTAGCCCATTTCCTGCACACGCCTGTGCACGGTGGCTCTGGATGTTTCTACTCCAGACTCAGTCCACTGCTTCCGCAGGTCCCCCAAGGTCTGGAATCGGTCCTTCTCCACAATCTTCCTCAGGGTCCGGTCACCTCTTCTCGTTGTGCTGCATTTTCTGCCACACTTTTTCCTTCCCACAGACTTCCCACTGAGGTGCCTTGATACAGCACTCTGGGAACAGCCTATTCGTTCAGAAATTTCTTTCTGTGTCTTACCCTCTTGCTTGAGGGTGCCAATGATGGCCTTCTGGACAGCAGTCAGGTCGACAGTCTTACCCATGATTGCGGTTTTGAGTAATGAACCTGGCTGGGAGTTTTTAAAAGCCTCAGGAATCTTTTGCAGGTGTTTTGAGTTAATTAGTTGATTCAGATGATTAGGTTCAGAGCTCGTTTAGAGGACCTTTTCATAATATGCTAATTTTTTGAGATAGGAATTTTGGGTTTTCATGAGCTGTGGGGCGGCATTAGCTCAGTTGGGAGAGTGGCCGTTGTAGTAATCAGAGGGTCGCCGTTTCGATCCCCAGTTCCAGCTGGGTTAGATTGTCGTTGTGTCCTTGGGCAAGACACTTCACTCAACTTGCCTGTGTGACTGCACATGAATGTTGGTGGTGGTCAGAGGGGCTGATGGCGCAGAATGGTAGCCTCGCCTCTGTCAGACTGCCCCAGGGCAGCTGTGACTACAGACGTTAGTCGTAGTTTACCACCACCAGAGTGAGAATGAGTGTGTGAAAGAATAATGCAACATCTGTGAAGCGCTTTGAGTGGTGGAAAAAGCACTATATAAATCCAATGCATTATTATTATTATTATTATTATTATTATTATGTCTATTATGTAATATATATATATTAAAACAATAAAAGGGCTTTAACTACTTCTGTTGTGTGTAATGAATCTAAAATATATGAAAGTCTAATGTTTATCAGTACAGAAAATAATGAACTTTATCACAATATGCAAATTTTTTGAAAAGGACCTGTACATTGCTGCTGTATGTCAAATTATTTTTGCAACACCTATGATTGTAATTAATATTTTGATGCTTAAATCATTTTTGTATTCCCACTTTTTTAATTATTTTTTTATATACTAATGCTAGACTACTACTCATAGCGTGAGCTGTAGTGACTGTGTGTGGACCAGTTTGTTGACATTTTAGTTTTTAAGTTAAACATTTTTTTCATTTTACCATACAGCAATTCTACATGACAAGAAATTCCAATCTAAATTTAGTTGTATGAATTCTTTCTTTATTTTTATTTCTTTATTTAATTAATTAATTTAAAAAAAAGGAAACACGTAACAAACACACAATATACATAAACAATACAATTGCAAAGTTTAATGAAATTGGGCAGAAAGAAGACATCTTATCCTTTTTGGTATTTTCATTGTTTAAGCCATACATATTTGAAATGGCAGCGTTTTTCTCTCTCTCTTCATGACTAATCATGTTTTGCTGTAGATATTGTTGAAGTAAACTACAAGATGCTCATATTATGTAAAGTTTTACTAAGATATTTTTAACAGTTGGCTCCAGTCCATCAGGTGGCGCTAGTGTTCCACGGGTAAATAAAACTGAAAGAAACCGACCCGGAACTATTTAGAAAATACGACTGTAGAGACAGATCGGTGAGTTTCAATGTCAAGGGTTTAAATACGTTTCTTTCTAAGTTTTACATGTTTAATGTTTCAAATATAAGAATTGGTATAGTTTATCTGAGACACTGATCTCTTGATGATCGTTTTTAGCTTTAGGTAACGTTACTGTCTGCTTGCAATGTAGCTAATTGTGCTAACAAATAATGCTAACATGCTCGCCACAACAGTCGTTTTGAAATATGTCACCTTCTTGAGTTTTTGATTATAATCTTATTATCACGTCACGGTTTTGTCACTTAATTTAACTAAACATAATATTTATATATTGCTATACAATAATAGTTTTGTCAAACTTACTACCAGCATGAAAATTGCTAAAATTGCTTTAAGGGGGTTAGCTTATGGTTTTGACCTACAGGTTCAAACACATTACTTATAACAGTAATCCAGCCTCGTTAAGTGAAATACTCAAATTAAGATCAGTGTTAAGTGAGAGAGATCTGGGTTGACGTCGCTCATGTTGCTATCATAGTTGAGTAAAATTTATTATGTTAACTAAGGTCAGAAGCCAAATACATCATATATTAAACCTTTCAACGTCATAATGTAATTATTTCATGTTAAAAATATGAATGTATTGTACTACTTTTCCTATATGAAAGTTGTCAAAGTGCTCCTACATAGACTCGAGAGTTCATCTTATGAAAATGTTGAAAAAATAAGAAAACAAAATTAAGTTTTTTAGACTCCAGATCCCTAAAATTGAATGATATTGTGTACCAAAAAGAAATACATATAGCATGAGGGAACAAGAAGAATTAAAGATGATAAAATACTGTAAATCAAAATACAGAATCACATTATCAGTTTTTTTTAGTCAAAAGCCATTGAGTAGTTTATAAAGTAATTGTGTTATTTTTTTTTCCAGATCAGCCTACTGGTTAACATGGGTCAACACTTTGGAGATTTGGCCAAAATCAGGCACATAATCATATACGGTCTGTCGCCGTTTGAGCAGAAGGCTTTCCCGAACTACTTCTCAAAGGGAATCCCAAATGTGTGGAGAAGATTCTCATCCTCATTCTTCAGAGTTGCCCCTCGTGAGTTTGCACATCTTTATGCTACATTATGTCATTTTAAATTAAACCTCAAGAATGTGGATGCCTCTTTTCATAAAGTAAATTAACTCATGTCAAAAAATATCAAAGCGAGCATTCTTTTCCCCCAAATCTCAGGTTTTGCTTTTCTGTATTCTATCAAGTGTTTGGTTTTATTACTAGATGGATTGATCTAATGACACTAAAATAATATGTGTAGTTGTAGCTATGCAGGCTATATTCACTGGCTTTTCTTATAAATGTATTTATATTTGGTCCTGGTTGACTGCCAAGTCAGTTTAATCATCTCATCCAATAAATTGAATCCTAATTGGATAAATCTTTTGGCATTTCTAGCCAAGAATGATTTGTGTTTGTTTGTTTTAATTAAACATCACACTAATGCATAATTGACTATGCAATCTTTGGTTACATTAAACTACCCTATGGGGACTCAAGTTGTCTACTGATTGGGGATATTGGGGTTCAATCCCAGGCCTGAGCTACATGTCAAAGTGTCCTTGGGCAAAATTCTGAGCCCCCAACTGCCTCCCAGTTGCCGTGAAACTGGCTGCCCTCTGCTCCCCAGCAGTTCACTTTGTTGTACTGTGGTTTATACGCATGTGGCCACAAATTACTTCCCCTTTTCTCTCTAGTTCTGACCTGTTGGTTTGTCTTCTGTTTTCAGCTATTATCCTCGCATACGTGACCTACACCTGGGGCAACAGTGTGCATCAGCAGAGCAAGAGGAAGAATCCTGAAGACTATGCCAAGGATGAATGAACATCTGACACCTATCCAGAAGCTGCTGTCTGTATTTTCCAATGTTGTCCAACCAATAAGAAAGAAAATAAACATTTAAGTGAAATGGCAATTGATTTGATAGTGTTCTTTAACAAGTTATTTTATAATAATAAAACTAATCAAACTACCAACAGTGACCTCATATAATGACAATGACTTAAATCACACAAGTCATCAAGTCATAAGTGATCTCAGTGTCCTTCATCACCTGCAAATCTTTTTATTTCCAAGCCATGACAGTTTTGTTAACTTGTGGTTATAAAACGTACAAAATAACATCAATAAAATGGGGAGAATATTGCATGATGTGCCCTTGGTATTAAAAAACAGCCCTATTGCTTAGTTTTGCATATAGTATGTTTTAAATTCTAAGATGACAATAGAATATGATTAATTACTGAGTATGATTTGTTAATATGTTTTTGGAGTATAAAAATTATTAATATTTTAGATGAGGTCAAGTGCAGAAAATGTTGAACTTCTAAATTCAGTTTATTTTTTTAAATTCTTTTCAAAATTGCAATAATTTGAAGGTAACATTTTATTTGCACATTAAAGCATTTGCAATTGTTCATAAAATTTCCCAAATGGATTCAGCAATGGTATTTACCAAGGAGCATTAAGTGACGCATCAGAAAAACAGAGTTGAAATTAATGTAAAATTTAAAAATCTAACAATTACTTCCAGGGTAAATTTGAAAGAGAAAAATGTCAAAAGTAGACCATTTCAAGAATATCCTCATTAAGCAAACTCCATTATGCACCTGAAGCTGACATTATCTGTTCTGTTTTGTTTTTTTTAACAGAGTTCTATATTTTTTACAGACTAAACTATGCATAATGAGATATTTTATTGTTACAAGGTGCTTTATTTCGGCTACTCCTGTAGCATCTTTTATAGTGGAACTTATATTTTTATAATATATACATTTTTGATATTTCATACTGAAGAAGTATGCAGTATGTCTATACTGTATGGTATCCCCACAGGGATGAATGAAGTATCTGCCTACCTCTGCCTGCCTGCCACAATCACCATTGTCAGTGTTAGTCCCACCCACTGTATTTGATGGAAAGATAATATAAATTTTAATTAAGAAAGCCTTCGTTTCAGTTTATTTTGACAGGACTAAATTCACAAATTTAGTCCATTAATTTTGTCTCCTTCCTCAAAGGTAATTTTCCTTCGTATGGGCCATTAATGTTTATATATTTAGCAGATGCTTTTATCCAAAGCCATATTATACTGTACAGTATATAGGCCATATTATTGTCAATGTCAATATATTGATAGAGGTTCTCAGCTATCCAGGCCTTTGATGGGACAGATGAAATGCAGTCATGATGTACAGCAACACAGACCATAAAATAATGTATTAAATTATGAAATAATTAGATGTGATATTTTAAATTACCGCTAATCATTTTGTTTTATTCATGACACATTTATAAAATAATATATTTAATTAAAGATTTTATTTCAGATATTAAACAATCACACTTTAAAATATTATTTAATACTTTATATATATTTACTTTATTGTGTTACTTTTGGCCCGTTTAATAATTTAGGGATCATGTGAAATGAATGGACCAGTCACGTTGCAGTGGCATTCCTGGCCTAGAGGGGGCGCCAGGTCGCGGAGCCTCCGCAGTGGGACGCTATTGGTCGACGGACTGTCAGAAAATTCCTGAACGCTCTCTCGACTCACCGCACCGCATGCTGCTGTTCAGTTTCATGGAACAAGAGCCAGGGTGGATCGCTGTCCGTTGACTGGAGTCCACTGTAGTTGCTGCTGTCTCCTTTAGTACTATTTGACTTTGTTTTTGTTCTTTCTTTTAACTCTAACAGGTTTAGTTAAGTAGTGAAAATGTCGGTTGTAGGTTTTGACGTCGGCTTTATGAGCTGCTATGTAGCAGTAGCCAGAGCCGGAGGGATTGAAACTGTCGCTAATGAATACAGCGACCGGTCTACACCGTAAGTACGGGGAGCCACGTTTCCGTGTATGATTTGGGTCTTGTTACCTTGGCTGCTACGTACTTGGCGAGAATGAATCGTCTTTTCGGATTCATTACAATATTGAGTTAAGCTAAGGATGCTATCTAACGAGTTAGCATGCTAACAGATTTCACAACAGGAAGCTGCATGTGAGTGCTAAAGCTAACGCTAGCTAAAGCAAATGTATCACTAATTAAGTAGTCTTTTTACTACCTCACACAGGTTAATATTAATTATTAACAGTAATTGGAGTAAATATTTTAGAGACGGACCGCTCTAGTCAGGTGGTTAAATTGGCACATGATGTTAAGAGGAGGCCGGTAGCATCCTCCTTGGCTGTCAAAATGGCTCGATCAGTCCATTGTGTTTGGCTTTCAAGCACACAGTTCACATAAGAAACTGAAGATTAAACCGTTAAAGTCCATAATTACAGTAGTTTAATGAAAAATATACATATAAAATCAAATAAAACATCTCAGCAAATGAATATATTGGCCGTTTGAATGACTTTACTCTCAATGAATAAATTAAACACGAGAGGTTTCAGAATGTTTTATTTATATAAACAATTTTTGTCTTTTTTTCCCCAATTTGTTTGAAAGTTGTTTGTTTTCCTAAAAGTTTAGGTTTCATTCTTAAATACATTTGTTGTGACACAAAATTATAAATAAAAAAAAAAAGAAAGTTTTGACTATAGATTTGATTGTATTGCACTTTTTATTTATAGAGCATGCGTTTCATTTGGACCCAGGAATCGATCAATTGGTGCAGCTGCAAAAAGCCAGGTATGTTTTCCTTTGGAGCTCTGGGGAGCACTGGATATATAAATATTAAAATTATGAAGTATTTTTTACATTTGTGCACCAAGCATACATGGAGTTCAGTACAGCACTGACTCTGTAAAGGCATTCAAGTCCTTAATTCATGATTTGGCATGAGTTCTTGATGCAGAGTTGCTTTTTCTGATTTTCTGTACAGGTTGTCACAAACTGCAAGAACACAGTCCAGGGGTTCAAGAGGTTTCATGGCAGAGCTTTTTCAGATCCGTTTGTGCAGTCCCTCAAAAACAGCCTGGTCTATGATATTGCACAAATGCCTACAGGAACAACAGGCATCAAGGTAAGGAGAGCAGGAAGCTTTTAGGTAACTTAATCATATACCTCAGTTACACTCAAAGTTGTACATTTGTTAATAAAATTTTTGTACATAATCTCTAAGTTGTCTAATAAATGCATTCCCACATGTTGTTTATAAACACTTAAACATCACTCAAGTGTTCTTAAGCAAATTAAAAGAAAGTCCTTGAATAAAGTTTAAAATAGCAGAGATTTTTCCAAAGGTAAATGCACTTTGTGTAGTCTGAAAGAATTGTTAATATTAATAATGTTATTTAAGACCAGACTAATAAAACAAATGTTTGTTTTTTACTGTACAAAAAATATTGCTTGACATTTAAGCTTGGCAGTATCTTGAGTCAGATGGTTATGCATCGTGTACATACTGAGCTGAGCCATGCAGAGCGGTGTTTTACTTCATGTCTGTTACTAAAGGTGATGTACATGGAGGAGGAGAAGGTGTTTAGCATTGAGCAGGTCACTGCCATGCTGCTGACCAAGCTGAAGGAGACGGCGGAGAATGCGCTGAAGAAGCCTGTGGCTGACTGTGTTGTGTCTGTAAGTCTTTTACAAAACTCACACAAAAAACACACAAAACTGACACACCCTGTCAGACAGCTCTCACTTGATAAAACTTGTCTTAAATGAATGGCTCTTGCATTTGTTAAAGAACTTATTTGCTCTTGTTTTTGTTGGCTATTACCACCATCTGGAGTTATATAATGAAAAAAAAAAAAACAGAAGATTGGACTAATGCTGAAGGTCATATATTGTCAAAGGGACTCATGAAATTTGGTTGCTCTTCTGTTGTAACCAGGTTCCTTGCTACTATACGGATGCTGAGAGGAGATCGGTGATTGATGCAGCTCAGATTGCTGGACTCAACTGTCTGAGGCTCATGAATGAGACGACGGCAGGTCTGTACAGAGATTAACTGGTCAAGAAATGTAACTGGCTGTAGATCTAGACTCGCATTTCAGAGACACAAAGGAACAATTTGATTTTAAGTCTAGCTCCTATTAATAAACTTATTTCCATGCAGTTGCTTTGGCGTATGGAATCTATAAACAGGATCTTCCTGCACCGGAGGAGAAGGCCAGGAATGTGGTGTTTGTGGACCTGGGCCATTCTGGATATCAAACATCAGTGTGTGCCTTCAACAAGGGCAAACTCAAGGTGTGAATTAAAATCATCTCTCTACAAAGGACTCGTCGGTCTATAATTTGCTGTGTTTCATCCACATCTTGTCTCTTCTCCCTGGTACCTCCCAGGTCCTTGCTACAGCCTGTGACCCGCTGCTGGGAGGAAAAGACTTTGATGAGGTACTGGTCAAGCACTTCTGTGAGGAATTTGGCAAAAAATACAAACTGGACGCCAAGTCTAAGCCCAGGGCTCTGGTCAGGCTCTACCAGGAGTGTGAAAAACTGAAAAAACTAATGAGCGCCAACTCCTCTGATCTGCCCCTGAACATCGAGTGCTTCATGAACGACGTCGATGTGTCTGGACACATGAACAGGTAGACCAACAACAAACCGCCTCCTGCTGCTGCTGGTACGTTTTGTTCATGTAACGTTCTGGACAAAGCTCAAGTTATTTTTTGTTTTTCTGCTCAAGGGGTCAGTTTGAAGAGATGTGTGTTGATATTTTGGCCCGAGTTGAGCCTCCTCTGCACAGCCTGTTGGAACAAGCCAGTAAGTAGAATTTGCTGAAGGGTGTTTTTTTAAATTTTGATTTAAGTCTCTCACTGTTCTGTTGACTCAGTTCAGTAACATAAGCTTGAACTAGTTTCCTTTTTTCCTCCTCTTTTTTTTTTTTGATAAGAACTGAAAAAGGATGACATCTATGCAGTTGAGATAATAGGTGGTGCTTCAAGAATCCCAGCTGTTAAAGAGAGAATCAGCAAATTCTTTGGGAAAGAGCTGAGCACCACACTGAATGCTGATGAAGCAGTGGCAAGAGGATGTGCCCTGCAGGTACATTACACTCAGGATTTACAGCTTGTCTCAGCCCCTCCTGCAGCTCCATCTGAGGAATTTTAACATCTATTTATGTGTTGAAAACATCACTAAAAAAAGGTAATAAAGCAATATGTCTTCCCACAGTGTGCAATACTTTCTCCTGCCTTCAAAGTCCGGGAATTCTCCATCACAGACGTCGTACCATATCCGATCTCTCTGAAGTGGCATTCTGCTGCAGAGGAAGGTTTAAGGTAAAAAAAAAAAAAAAATGGAACCTTTTGTTAGTTTATTTCTGCTGCTCAAGGCGTGGATTTAAAAAAATATTTATTTGTTTTGGTTCTTTAGTGATTGTGAGGTGTTTCCTACGAACCACGCAGCACCCTTCTCCAAAGTGCTGACTTTCTACCGGAAAGAGCCGTTCTCTTTGGAGGCCTACTACAGTAGTCCTAGTGAGCTGCCTTATCCTGATCCCACTATTGGTAAGAAACTAAAGCTTCCTAATTAGTCTGTTATAAAAGGGCATGTTCTGCTGACAGTGTGATTACATTTTGGTCATGTCTTACTTTGTCCCTCCGAACTAAAAAACATCAGGAAGTGGATTAAAACTTTTTTCCTGTTTGTTCCCCCCCCCCACAGGTCAGTTTGTGATCCAGAAAGTTGTCCCACAGGCATCTGGAGAAAGCTCAAAGGTGAAAGTCAAAGTGCGAGTGAACATTCACGGTATCTTCAGCGTGTCCAGTGCCTCTCTGGTCGAAGTGCAAAAGTCTGATGAGGGAGAGGAGCCCATGGAAACGGAGCAGGCCAGCGACAAAGATGGAGAGGTACTGCAGTCGGACAGGGGGCGGCATTAGCTCAGTTAGGAGAGTGGCTGGTCTGGTAACCGGAGGGTCACCGGTTCGATCCCCAGCTCTGGCTGGGTTAGATTGTCGTGTCCTTGGGCAAGACACTTCACCCAACTTGCCTGTGTGAGTGTGACTGTGTGTGAATGTTGGAGGTGGTCAGAAGGGCCGATGGCACAGAATGGCAGCCTCGCTTCTGTCAGTCTGCCCCAGGGCAGCTGTGGCTACAGACGTCTGTCGTAGTTTACCACCACCGGTGAGAATGACTGTGTGAATGAATAATGCAACTCTGTAAAGCGTCTTTGAGTGACCTAGAAAAGCGCTATATAAAACTGATGCATTATTATTATTATCATACAGCAGTGACAGTTTTTTTAGCTTCCTCTTTTTCAGAATCCTGTATTTAAATATACAATCATTACTTAGAGAAAAGCTCTGCTGCTCCTGGTGTTTCTATTATGAGATAAAAAGTATGTTTTTGTCATTTTGCAGAGCAAGATGCAGACTGATCAGGCTGCACAGCCGACTCAGGGGGACACTCAGAAAGAAACAGAAGAGAAGACGCCACCAGAGAGTGAAGAGATGGAAGTAAGATGCTTTTAAAAATATATAGACATAATTATTATGATGTGTAACCACCAATATGCTTTTCAGAAACCGTTACACACTCAGCACTAGTGTTAAAAGAAGCCATAAATCACACTCTGTCTGATAAGATTGCTTTTATGTTGTATTTAATAAATTGCACAAACATCAGATCATTGTTTTCTTACATTCTGTCACATTTTGATTTTAATTTCTTATTCTTTCCCCTTTTTAGACAAATACAGAGGAGAACAAGGGTGAGAAAAAGTCTGACCAACCCCCACAAGCCAAAAAGGCCAAAGTCAAAACAAAAGTGCTGGAGCTTCCGATTGAAAACTGCCCTCAGTGGCAGCTAGCAAACGACATGCTGAATCTGTTTGTAGAAAATGAGGTAGCTTCATTGCTTTGATAACACACCGAGTATTTAACCGTCTTATTGGAGTCTCGTTCAGAAGTTACAGTTGGTGTTTGTATTCTCTGCAGGGTAAGATGATCATGCAAGACAAGCTGGAGAAGGAGAGGAACGATGCTAAGAATAATGTAGAGGAGTACGTGTACGATATGAGAGACAAACTGCACGGGATGCTGGAGAAGTTCGTCAGTGAATCTGTTAGTATTTCTTCACCACTGACTCACTATTTCTTCACCGCTGACTCACTTTTCACAACAGGAAACTAAATCTGTGTTTGAATCATTTTAAAATGACCATCAGCGATTTTATTTCATTTTTCTAAATGCTTCTTAAATGTTTTTTCTTTCAGGACCGAGATGCTTTGTCATTAAAACTGGAGGACACTGAAAACTGGCTTTATGAAGACGGAGAGGACCAGCCCAAACAGGTTTACATCGACAAGCTGGCAGAGTTGAAGGTACGTTTATTCTGAGAACTATGTTTCTTTTCATGTTTTTGAGGTGTTTATCTTAAACTGACTTGTGCGCTGTGTTCATTACAGAAACTCGGTCAGCCCATCCTGGAGAGGTACATGGAGGCTGAAGAGCGACCCAAAGCTTTTGAGGAGCTGGGAAAACAAATTCAGCAATACATGAAATTTGTCGAGGCCTACAAAATGAAGGTGAAACTCACTATTGTTTTGTCTCCGTCTTACCTGTTCACTTCAGTTTAACATGGGGTGTTTTGAATTAGCCTCCATTATAAACTGACAGATTTACTATGAAAATAAAGTGTTTTTGTTTGTCTTTATGTCCAGGATGAGCTGTACGACCATTTAGATGAGGCAGACGTCACCAAAGTGGACAAACTGGCAACTGATGTAATGATGTGGATGAACAGTGCCATGAACCAGCAAAGCAAGCAGAGCCTGACTGTAGATCCAGTTTTTAAAGTTAAAGATATTAGAGCAAAAACGAGGGTGAGTGAGCACAAAGTATTAAGGATAAACGGTAGAAGTGCTGCAAATTTCAAACGGAAAAATAAATTCATGTAGAATTTCGATGTTGCACTTATTTTCCTAAACTAATGGGAATAAATATCCTTGACAATGATATGTGCTAAATGAAAGGTTCGGCATTCCTTTAAAAAATGAATATTGTCCGCCACCTGTCATGCAAGAGTTTAAACTAGAATTATTTTTTTACTTCCTAGGAGCTTTTCTCTGCTTGCAACCCTATTGTGACCAAGCCCAAACCAAAGGTGGATCTCCCCAAGGAGGAAACACCTGCAGAGCAGAACGGTCCTGTCAATGGACAGGACAAGCCCCAGGAGGAAACTGCAGACAAGGAAGCAACTGAAAACACAGGGAATGCAACCTCAGACACTACGGAGAACAAACCTGATATGGACCTTGATTAAAGCAGCCTGATTGTCTCCTGTTGCAAAGCTAAACAGGAGTTGATGGATTCAGACTGAGATGCAGCCTGGCTGCATGTCAGAGCTGGAGGAGTGTTATAGGAACTGCACTCGACAGTCAAAAACAGGCATGGTGTTGAGCACATCGAGCTCTGCTCGTGGTGGCACATCTGTCTGATATAGCATGCCCTCTGTCTTTCTGGATGACCTAAATCAAAAGCCAGCTGCAAATACTCTGTTTGATAATGAGCGCTGTACACATGATGGTATTTATTTCTGTTGTGTGCTCTGTAACTGTTCTGGTCTGTGTCACAATATGGTTTTAATAAAGTGATTGAAACTCTCTCACACTTTTGTTATCACTGTCATGTGAATAGAATTAAATAAAATATGACAAATTAATGTCAACAGTGTAATATTGACTTAAACTAATAACCTATTTACATTTTACTTAAGGTCAAATATACTAAACCGCCATGATATAAAACCTCAGATATACAAAGTTAACTTTACATGATATAAAACTGGAAAAAAGTCATCTAGAGTAAAAAGTTTGCATGTGAATGCATCAGTAACAATGCGTACACTCGCACTTTTGCTCATAAATTATTAGATTATGTTTTAACAAACCTTTATCATTTAAGAGAAGTAGTACTTTAGTATTAAAGTATATTATTCACTAAGAGGCTATATAAAGGGCGTTTACTGATACTGTTCGCATTTAATGTTAGCTAGCAACCTAACAAAAATACAAGAAGAAGCAAAAAATAATTTTGCTCTCTTTAGTCTAAATTGTGTTTGATTAGATACATTTAAATATATTAGTAAAATATATTAATTTATGTGTCACTAATTAAAATCTCTTGGAAAAATCAAATGTTCGATTATCTTCTGAAGCTACTTCTTTGTTTTCCAACTTTATGAGCGAGTCCCTGAACGTCACCCCCGTGGTTTGCTCTGACAGGTCACATGATTCATCCGGATTCAGTCAGAATCGCCTGAGAGCTGCTGGCGGAGGTAAAATTAAAGATTTTAATTACGTACAATCTGTTTATGTTTTAGGACATTACCCATGTTCTGATAGCTGGCTGAGATAAAGTTGTCACAGCACTTTTACAGCTTGTTGGAGTGTCGAAAGAAGAGTCAAGGCTGTTATCTCGATGAGTCTAAAGTCTGATTTAGGTGTGTTTTCTTCAGAGTTGTCTCGAGACTGAAGTGATTTGCACGTATTTGTGGTTTCTCTTCCAGGGACCATGAAGCTGATCATTCTAAATGACTACGACCAGGCAAGCGAATGGGCTGCAAAGTACATAAGAAACAAGATTTTAAAGTTTAAACCTGGGCCCAACAAATATTTCACTTTAGGACTCCCTACAGGTAAGATGAAGCAGCCTGCAACATGTGCAGATGTGTTTATTACACCTTTTTCCATAATAAATCCAAATCTGAAGCTGTGTTTTGCTGATGTTGGCAGTTTCTGCCCAGATTTTCTGACTAAAAAAGTCTTAGGACTTAAAAATTACAGTTAAAAAGAAGTTTATGGTTTTGGTCAGAATCAAACATGTCAAACATGCAGTCATTGCAAATGGAAAGTAGTATTTAATTATCCTTTTGTTTATTACAAAGCTCATGATTTGCAATGATATAAAAGTCCCTGCAGATAGATAATATTGACTTGGATAGATTGGTTGATTCATGCATGCATATATTTCTAGGAAGCACTCCTTTGGGTTGCTACAAAAAGCTGATTGAATACTACAAAAATGGAGAACTCTCATTCCAATATGTGAAAACTTTCAACATGGACGAATACGTAGGTGAGTCCTTATTGTTTCAACATCAAAGATTACACAACGAAAAATGCTTGAAAGCTTTGATTTTGTGTAAGAAAGTACAATAAACTCATTTTTAGGACTTCCCAGAGATCACCCTGAGAGCTACCACTCCTTCATGTGGAATAACTTGTTCAAGCACATAGATATAAGAGCAGAGAACACCCACATCCTCAATGGGAACGCCGCTGACCTCCAAGCAGAGTGTGACGCCTTTGAAGAAGAGATAAAAGCTGCTGGAGGGATTGAGCTTTTTGTTGGAGGTCAGAAAAGCACAATGCTGACATGGTTAGTGACTGAGCAGTCGTGACTGATAAAGCAGAGAATTAAAACTTTTTTTCTTGTGTCAGGTATTGGACCTGATGGCCACATCGCCTTTAATGAGCCTGGTTCAAGCCTGGTGTCCAGAACCAGGGTGAAGACTCTTGCAAAGGACACCATCATGGCCAACGCTCGATTCTTTGATGGAGATCTCTCAAAAGTGCCCACCATGGCTCTAACTGTGGGAGTGGGCACAGTCATGGATGCAAAAGAGGTTTGGAGTCTCTTCTCTGTTTTTCAGTGTAGAATCAAGCAGATTTATCAGATGAACGATTAGTTTATGTCCAGAATGTACCGAGGTCAAAAAGTGCACTCACACATTTTCTGTCTTGTCAGGTCCTGATTCTCATCACAGGAGGACACAAGGCATTTGCTTTATACAAAGCTATAGAGGAAGGTGTGAATCACATGTGGACAGTGTCTGCGTTCCAGCAGCATCCGCAGACTGTTTTTGTTTGTGATGAAGACGCCACCCTTGAGCTGCGGGTCAAGACTGTGAAGTACTTCAAAGGTTAGCTTGCTGTGCAGTACTGCATGTACTTCAGTCATCACAAATTAGAACCTTGGTTGGATGAAAAAAGCAAACAACACAGAAAACATGCTGAATGTTGTGGGTTTTTTTTTTTTTTTTTTTGTAGGGATGATGCATGTGCACAACAGGCTGGTGGATCCACTTCCCTCAGAACCCAAGAAGAACTGAGGAGATCACAGTCACACATCACGGATAATGAAGTTTTTATTAATAAAACAAACAACAAAAAATACTCAAAAAATTATTTTTTTAGCACTCCAATGATTATCTTAATTCCTTTATCTTCTGGCGAAGGTAAAGGTAAAACATCTCACTATTAAACCTCACAATTGGGCCCTGGTACAATGAGGTTTTTAGCTAATTGTTTATAAAGACTTGTTTTCTCTAGTTCTTTTTAATAAAGTGAGTGATTTTTAAGATTTTGTGTGTGTTGCGGTTTCTTTCTCGGCGCATCAGGAGATCACGTGACTGTACGGAAATCATGTTTGCTTTCGGTTCTACTTGTAATTTCCATACGTATGTGAAATATCAAAAACTGACTGATAAAAGACATCTATTTGTAGTAGTGTGTGTTGAATGTATGCATTTATTTGAATGCACATATTTTGTTTTGTTAAATGTGCGTTTTTACAAATGATTCTGAATTCGCACTGGCATTTCAGACGTGCGAACATCTTGAGCGCTTAAGTTGCCGACGGTGCCTGAATGCAGCATCAGAACGGCTGTCGTCCCTCGGAAGGAAGGAGATGGCCGACTAAGAAGAAATCTAGTATCTCCTATTTCGTCGGAAAGCTTCATTTACTCAGCTACATTTCCACAACTGAAGACAGAAGAGGACGTTGTATTTGGCTCCACAATGGCAGAACAAAATAGTAACGTCAGATATCAGGAGGTAGGTAACAGGTTTGGTAGCTCGCTTAGACGATGCTAACAGCTAGCTGCTGCTAAGTGTCACTAAAGGACCGACGTTTGTTTACGGGCGGGGGGCCAATGTGGCGATTAATAATGTAAACTTATGTCAAACAATAACCCTTCTGCTAAAATTTGCACAATATTATTGTCACGAAAACAAAGCATTAAAATATGTTTATATTTGTGAGCTAGTAACGCTGTCTGGCCTGAACGGTTGTGAGGACCTGAATGTGAGTATCTTTAAACTCCAGAGACAAACGGCATGCTCAGTTATTCTCGCATGTGGGATTTATTTTGTACAGTTTTGTAGTCAAGTTAAGAAATGTAGGTTGACTGTTTCTTCATGACACTTATCCGTCCAAGTTACAGCCAGTCACCTAAAATGAGTGTAACATTTACTTTGGATGCTTTTCAGGTCTGGCTTCACAGTTGTCAAACAGGCCTTTAAAGTGTAACTTGAATAGAGCTACTGAAAGACACCGCTGTCAAAACACCCGTTGTTTCACATCATGACATTGCTTTTTACGGTGTCAGGATTTTGATTTCTGTTGTCTTTTTTGGTTTATTTTGCTTGTTTTTCCTTAAAACAGTTTAAGTAAAAATACAATTTAGCTGTGTGTATATTTAGCTGTATGTATAAAATAGCAGAGATGTTGCAGTATGAAGTATTATGGAGCAAATTAGATTGATTTAGCATCACAGGTCCTTTAATATGTTTGTACTGTTTACACAATTGTAATATCAATACAGAGTCAAGTCATTGTTCAACCTGAGCATACTGATGTAGAAATATATGTTAACTTGATTTGTTAGGTTATGATGTAATTTTGGGGTTTGTGGTTTTTCAAATGAGAACATGTTTACAGTTTAAATGTCAGATGAAGTTGTTTAACTTTAAAAAATTAATGGAGACAGTTTATAAAGTGGTCTTGTGTAATGATTTACATAAATGTCTGCAAAACAAACATCCCTGGAAAGCTACTTGATCAATATGGCTACAGCAGATTATAATAAAGCTTCTTTACCGTAAATATCACGTTACACACTTCCATGGTAGTGATAATGTGATATTGTGTTTGTTCCCAGATTCTGCATGCTTAAATTTCACATATTATCAAGTCTCAAGTGATATAAATGGATATCATTTCATACCGGGATGACATTTCTTCTCATTTCTTCAGCTGGTGAATGAGGAGGAGCCGGCCCAGCCTTCCCAGGAGAGTCTCGCTCAGGATGCACCACCACCCTACAGCAGCGTTGCTGCAGCAAATGCAGGTTAGAAAACACACTGCATTAGAAAACTCTGTTTTTATTGTTTAAATCTCTACATGACAGTGCTACAACATGGTTTACAGAAGTAGTAATATCATTATTCCTGAAAAGTTAATTAATCTCATTAAACTGCAACTAATTTTATTCAGGACTTTGTTGCACCTTTCTCACACATGGATTGTCAAAATATTAGTTTTTACTTTGTCTTCCATTGGTCACAATAAGGTTTCCCAAAGTTGTCTCACATGTCTTGCACTTCCTGACCTGCAGAAACTAAATATAGAAAGAAGCGCATAGGATCTCTGTGACTGCTTTAAGAGAGAATTTATGAGAATGTAAGAAATTCCAGCAACTGGCCCTGTGATTCATGATAGGAAAATGAGAAGCCTTGCAAATGTTTTGAGAGATTTTGGAAACGTCCTCGCAAATGCTGTTTGCAATTTGTCACCAACAGTTGCAGCCGAATGAGAATCTGACTTTGCTGATGTCTGCAGAAAATCATTCCCTGCATGATTTCTGCTTCACCTGTGAAGTTTTTTTTATGTTGAGGCTGTTCTAGCAGCAGCTTCTTTTCATTAATAATTTAAAGTTTAATGATTCATCTGCTTTTATGATTTCATCTAAAGCAGGAGTACTCAAATACAAATCTTAAAGGTCCACAGTAACCTCCATGAACAAGTCTGGGAGGCAGAGGCGGATGTTGACTGCTCTGGGTCTAGTGTGCGACCGTGGGGTGGGGGTGGGGTTCTGCTGCCATAGAGGATAGTGAAACAGTGCAATAGTGAAACTTAAAGTGCCCATGACTCCATATTTAAATCAATTTATATTAAACAGGTGTAATCTTTGATGCCTCTAGATTAGCGTTGCACCATTATAACTCAAAATACGCTGTAATTATTTCCTAACGAGCAACTCAGAGATCAGAAGAAAGCGCCGCCTTCCGGTTCTGCTGGGTTTCTCCTTATTTGGCAGCCTGACACTTCTGCTGCAGTAAGGGGCAGTGGCGTCGTGTGAAAGAGAAACAAAACTGAAACTGTCAATGGTGGCAGTAGCACTGGCGTTCTCCTCGCTCCAGGTGTCGTGAACGTGCATGTGGGAGGAGAATTTCCCATATAAGCAAGTCCGGATCACTATGACCTCATAGCGGGCTGGAGTGGAAAAAAAACTGTTTGAAACCTGGGTCTGAAATCTAGAAGAGCTTCTCACTGGCTGGACTAGGAGACAGATGGACGCCATTTTTTGCTCTTTCTGGCAGGTTTAAGGTGAGAACTCAACGTTGCAACATGATAGATAAGTCAGAAAACATAGAAAACGATGTCATGGGCACTTTAAGGACAGCAGTGACTGCAAAAAACAGCTCTGAGGTCACAGTATATGGCTCATGGGCCAGAAAGATGCGACTCACAGGCCAGATGTGGACCGGAGCACCTATTGAGTAGCCCTTTTGTAAAGGTTTGGATCTTTGTTAAATAAGCTTTATTCATCAGATAAAAACTCAAAACACAAGTGACTAAACATTTGCTGCATGTATTGAAGCACAAATATTTAAATATAATTTTTAAAAGCATTGAGGCAATGTTTTTGAGTAATGTGTTTTGAACTGTTAGCCACTGAATGTTGTTAAGCAGCCTGAGTGCAGTTAGTGTCATGTTTCAGATCTGGCTTCTTCAGAGGGTATAGGTCAGTGTGTTGCATAAGTGGATGCAGCTTGGAGCCCTTCCTGGATGAGTTCATTGATCTGATTCAATGCTGTTACTGTTTGAACAACACAAACAAGGATTCCTGGATAAGTGCCAAATGACCCAGATAAAAGTCTTTGCTTTAACGGGGACTGAACAAAGTAATGGACACTCGTACTACTAATGCGCTCTCTCTGCTGGAACACTTCCCTCCCAGGTCGGTTTGAACTCTCAGCTGCTGCTTTCTTTTTGAAGGAAGTGAAAGAAGTTTTTTCTTTGTCAGCAGCCAAGTCTTCTATGAGTTTGTTTCAGTTCTGCTGTTTCAGATGCCTTTTTCTAAACTGCACTCTTAATTATAGAAAAGTCATTCTTAAAAAAAAAAAAAAACTAAAACAAATCACATTTGGTACAACAGTCACAAAGAATGAGCAAATCTAGAGCTTCAAGTAAAAACCTTTTATGATAGAGCTTTCTTTTGGTTTGTTTTAGTACAAATTCACCCACCTAAGTGTATCACAGATTATTTTTTCTTGGTAAATCTCAGCTTTGCTCACTGTTATATCTTTTACAGTTAAAGGAGTTATCTCATATTTATTTTGCTGAGTGTGTTTTCATTTATTTGGTACATCCACAGCTTTTTTTGAATACAAGGAAGATGGAGGAAGGTTTCCCAACCCTCCTTCATACAACGTTGCGACCACCTTACCTTCCTACGATGAAGCGGAGCGAAGCAAAGCAGAGGCTGCCGTCCCCCTGGTCACTGGAAGAGCCTCGGTACGTTTCTTGTCCTGTCACATCTCTAATGACTGAGTCTCAGTGCAGAGTTAAAATTGATCTTGTAAACAGACGGTTATTGGATTGAACGTCTGTTGTTGTTGTTTCAGGATGAAGACTTTGTGGCCAGAGATGACTTTGAAGATGCTGACCAGCTGCGGATAGGGAATGATGGCATCTTCATGCTCACATTCTTCAGTAAGAGACTACTTTTAGTAGTTTATTGAATTAAGTAAATCTATAACTCTGGTCGCTAAAAGTGAAAAAGATGATTATACATAAATAATCTAAAATATATAAATCTATAAATGTGTGTATCAGAGGAGATGTGCTTGTTCTGATGAGACTCATCCGATCACAGTAAACTTCTGATCCCTCTAACTCCATTGTTCATAATAAACCACATCTTTCATCAAAAGGGGCTTTGTTCATCAGACCACAGCATTCTGATGGGGATCAGAAGACTTTAACATGCAGCAGAACAAACAGCCGTTTGGTAAACCAGAGCATTCTTTGCTTCCGACTGTGATTTTTCAAGCAAGACGTTGACCTTGCAGCCAATTCAGTAAAATCACACAACAGGTTGGGGCTGGTTTTCATTAGCTCATCACTGGTTACAGCACCAAATGTTTTTTCCTTTTTAACGCCCTAAACTTCAGACTCTATATTAATGCTGAGAATGAAACATTTAGGGAGATTTGAGATTTTAAGTGGAGTTTTAAGCTCCAACTCATGAAATAATTTATTTGTTTAAAATTGGTGAAAACGAGTCGGCATCGTCAGTCTTAATGTTTTCAGAGAAAAAAAACATGGATTTAACTTCTCCTTTTAAAAATAAAGTACTATTGTAAATGTCCTGATGTTGTTTTTCTGTTGTTAATGGGTGCCTTTGTGTCAACAGTGGCATTCCTCTTCAACTGGATCGGTTTCTTCTTGTCGTTCTGTTTGACCACATCAGCTGCCGGTCGATACGGAGCCATCTCAGGCTTCGGCCTGTCTCTCATCAAATGGGTCCTCATCGTCAGGGTGAGAACCTGTTTACTGAAAAGCCAGTTGAACCAGTTGAGCAGCTGGGAGAGTGTTGTTGATGTGGTTTCAGAAACATGTTAGGATTTGACTGAATGTTTAAAACCAACCAGCAGCTTTTTTTTTACAGCTGTAATCTTTTAATTCCTGCAGTTTTCTACCTATTTCCCTGGTTACTTTGATGGGCAGTACTGGTTGTGGTGGGTGTTCCTGGCTCTGGGTGAGTGAGACATTTTATACAGACAACATCAAGGTATTACTCCTGAAAACAAAAATCTAACATTTACTAGCATGAATGTTTTATGAATTCTGTCAGTTTGTAACATATTAATATAGATTCATGAACCAAACAGTGACTCGGTGAACCTTTTTAATGTATTTGTTTTTTTTATTCTTTTATTTTGTCACATTCCAGGTATCATGCTGTTCATCAGAGGCTTCGTTAACTACTTCAGAGTGCGCAAGTTGGTTGATCCCACTTATGCCAACCTTCCCAGAACAAGAGTACTTTTCATCTATTAGAGGTTTGTTGTTTTAGTCTGGATGTGATGATGAATGATGTTACATTGGGTGTTTGATTTGTTAATTTTCCCTTGGCATATACAGGATGTAAAGGAGCAAGAGGCACAGAAGTGGTGTTTGAAGTTCCCATGAAGAGTATAGAAATCAGCCTGAAGAGTTCTAGATAAAGAAGACTCCAGACGGTGACATATTCAGGAATTCTATCACTTATTTTCTTTTCATTTCAATCTTCATTACTAGAACATGGTAAACAGTAAAAGTCCCATAATGTAATCATTAGTGACAAAGGTTAAGTGCTATTTACACCTGTCCGTAATGTATGAGTAATGCCTTATATCGTTTGATGGTAGCATACGAGCATGCTTCTGCCCGCCAGGTTCATAACTAGGAAGACTTCCACGTTGGTGACACTTAAAGCCAACAGGTATTAATTAGTGCAACACTGTAGATTTGCCTTAGCATGCAACTCGCTTTGTTATATCCACTAATCCCACCTGATGGTTTTGATAGATTTGTTTTAGATTCAGAGTACACCAAAGCTGTCAGTGCTGTAGACGTTGTTCACATGTATTTCACCCACCTGTTGGCTTTGAGCTGCCTCTTCTTCAGCCTCAAGGGGGCAGTGTTGTCTGCAGATTTCCAGTTAGTAAGTACTGCTCATTAAAGCATTTTATAATCTCACACATACAGTTTTAACAGTGTCAGTTCAATAAAAACAAACCAAAATTAGCTTTTTGTCAGAGATACTGATTTCTTTTCCCCTCTGTACATTAAATTAAGTAAAATCATCCTAACTGGAAACAGAATTTAAGTTTTTGAGATGCTCTTGGTGAAATCTTTTTTTTTTTTTTTTTTGTATGAATACAGCAAACTTCTGCTTTGAACAACTTTTCCAGAGCAGATGAGCTCATTTCTTGTTATCTATTTAAAAAAACAAATTTAAAATGTCTGTCTGATCTGTTGAGGACTCCTTGAACATAAAAAATACCTTGAATTCCTCCTCCAGGTGGGATTTTTTTCTTAAAGATTTATGTAATTGATGTAGGGTGATTTTATTTTTTAACTTCAGTCTGTGTTAGAAGTTTAGTATCGATTATTTCAAAGAACGTTTGCAGCTGTACCTTTTAGAAACAACCAATCTAAAACCATGAAGTCACACACATTGATTATTAACGTCATACTTCTGCCATGGCTTTGATTACAAACTGACTATGCTTGTTTCTATGTGATGTAGAGCTGAAACCTTGGGGTTTTGTTATGTAACTGTACAGAAAATGTTTAGTGTTAAATAAACGTCACTTTCAATGCACTTTCTGGATTATTGATTAACTAGTTGTAACAGTATGCTGGGATTATATGCAGCATCCACACACATTTAAACTCTACAGACAGCATTTATGAAGATGTATCCATTACAGGTGAATATTATATAGTTTTTATCGTTTAAGTTTCGTCATGTTTAAGATTATGACAAATATCTGCAACTTTGGTTAAGTATGTTTTTGTTGGTGTTTTTACACAAAGGCGACTCCTAGTGGCAACAACACGACACTTCACGCAGCTGGATTTTAAAGTTTTTCTGTCGGATAAATTTTAAGACGTTGACTTATGTTTTTCATCTGCAACCGTAGAACAGTTTACTCACCAAATGAGCTATGATTTAAAGTTGTAATATATTTTAAATAGAAAATAATGAAAATTAGACCTGTTTTCACATTCAAGTAAATCATTTGCCTTTTTCCTCTGGATGTTTGTGACATTTACTTGCTCATCCTATTAAACTAAACCACGGTGTTAATGGACTGAAAGACAAGCTGATAGTTAAATTTCCTGCTAAATTAAAATAAACTGTGATGTCACCATTTCATCAGGTCTTCTTATGAGTCCAGGTCATGATTTAGTCTGCAGCAGGTTCTGCTCTGCGTTTAGTTGCGTCTTCAGTCCTGGGAGTCGTCCAGCTGTCTGGGCAGAAAGAAGATGGCCTTCTGTCCGATGTGGGTTCGTGGACCGAGTTTAGGTTTACCATTCTTTTTCAGGGCAACGTACCACTTGTTGTCTCGGTATTTCTGTGACTGATAAGTGTTGTAGTGATTCTCCTCCAGCTTCTCCAGGAAGTAACATTCATCAGTAACTGCAGGCTGCAACAAACACACATAAGAGCCACTGCCAGTTTGACTAGACTTGAGTTAAGATTAGGAATTGAAGAGCGTTTCATCAAGTTAATGTACATTGTGAAGAAGTATTTGCTGACTTGTCAAACTTGTTTCAGATCAGCAAACAAATTTAATTATCAGACAAAGAAAACCTGAGTAAATATAAAATGCATAAACCACGTTTCATATTTACCCAGCTTATCTTTGACATTGAAATTTGTTTGCTGATCTGAAACACTGAAGTGTGACAAACTGGAAAAAAACAAGAAATCTGTAAGGGTGCAAATACTTTTTCACAGCACTGAATGCCTATTGAGGAGTGATGGGTATGTCAGCAGCAGGTACTCACTGAGCCGTACAGACGTCCCTCATCACTCATGGCCAAATATCTCTCAGCTTCTGTTCCCTGGATGACGACGACGCCTCTGTCCACAGCTTTCAGCTTTAAGACGGCTGGAAGGAGAAACGGTGAGAAACCCATTAAAAGTAAACCTCTAAACACAGCAAACTGTGAAACTGGTGACTTGTTATTAGTGAGCTTGTTTAAATATGTTTTGAGTAAAAAGGTAAAATCGTCATTGTATTTTTTTAATGAAATATATTGTCTTTGTGCTTAACAGTTTTGACCAATTTCCTTGAATATATAAAAATACTTTCAGAAACATATTTTTTAAATCAAATATTAAATAAGGAATATATGGAAGTTTTGTAAAAGCCAGAATTACTGCATTGATTATTGAAAATAGATATTTATCAAATCAAAGTTTAAGACAACCCTACTCCAATATCATGCAGACTGTTGCATTTTTGTGTCTTTGTGAAAATGATGAACAATCAGAGTGGGTTCCTCTGAGAGCTTTTCAAAAAGTTGGTTGATTTAAAACTAGATTTCAAGTGTGAGTAACCATAAATTAGACTTCCTATAAATAATTTATTATAATTTTTGGGACAATGCTCCACCATCTCTTGTTCTGTGATATTCATCTAGGAATTAATTAGGATCAGTACAGACCCAACTAGAGCTGAGGAGGAATGTTTTATGAGGATTTACAGAGGAAAGTTTTGAGGAGTTTGTTTTCCCAGCTGACACCATTTTGGTGTTTTCAAAGAAAACGTGAAATGTGTGTATTACATGATCAGTTAATGTTTCACCTCCAACAACCTTCACTTGGAGGACTCTGACATTTCCACACCTGCAGCAGAGGAAGTGAACGCGTCACGCTGCAGGCCTGACCTGGATGTTAAAATGCGCAGTGAGTTGCTGCAGCAGCCTTACTGTGCTCGTCCCGGTCCTCCCTCTGGCCCTGCACCGTCCCATCGGGGAGGATCTGGAGGTGGTAGCCGCCGTTCATGCAGTACAGCCGGGTCCTCCTCCGGTAGTCCAGCAGCAGCGTCAGGCCGCCGCCCTCCGTCTGATCCTCGGCTATGAACGCGTCTCCATCCGCCATCCTGGTCCCGGCAGGTGGGACTAGTCTCCCCCTCGGGTCTGGCCCCTGCGGTGGTCTGATGTTTATGTGATCGTGAACGAGCGCAGAAACCACAGCCTGGCAACGCGCGTTCCCGATTCCTGCCTGAACCTTTAAAATCGCACCTCAAGCTGCTGTTTATGAGGACATGTTAACGTTAGTTAAACTTTATAACGCTGCAGTGAGGTTAACCATTTAACTTCCACAACAAAAAAGTATTTTTATTCTTTTGCATTTTTTTGTTCATTTGGGGCGCTAAAGGTTGCTTAAAAATACTTAAAAACGAAGTTAGATGTGGAAATTTGGAAGTGCTTGAATTTTAAGAATCTTGAATATGCCTCAAACTAACTGAAACTTTTAGCACTTGATTTAATTTTATTAGACAAATAATTTAAATAGTCATAGTGTTTATGTATGTGTAAATCAGTGTGAGGTGCTGGAAAATCTTTAAAACTTACCTTGTTTGAATTTGACATATACTGTATGTGTATGACTCCTGTATAACAGTGGTTCTCAGCTGGTCTGGCTTTGGGACCCATCCCCTTTATTAACAAGCCATAGCCTTGAGAGAGAGAAAAAACTACTTGAATTTTTTGAAAGAAATTATGGTGCAGTTGAAAAATGAAATGTTAGAGAATACCACAAAAAATAAACACAAAAACCAAGATTAATGATGAACCAAAACAACCATGTGGTGGCACTAGAGAAATGCTCCTAACAATTTTTAGCCCAGTCAATGGCTTGAGAGCCACTGGGACCCACTGGGTCATAACCCACCAGTTGAGAATCACTGCTGTATAATATGTGAATTATGTAAAAAAAAAAATATAATATTCATCTTAATATTTAATAATCACATTTAAAATTGTACTAAACCATCCTCAAAATATTTGATTTAAAAATTTTTTTTTTTTTTTTAATTTTTAGTTAAAGAGCACATTTAATGAAATATGTTCTAACTTGCCTGTTAAAGGTTAGGGAGTCCATAAATTGGTTTATTTATCATTTAAAAGTTAGCGTGTTTCACCTGAGCACTGATGTACTGCAGATGAAAAAATGTGTCAGATACCAGATGTTAAAAGCTATTTTAGCATGAAACTGCTTAAAACTGTCAGAAAGACTAACATTAGAATACTTGAAAACCCCTTTCTGTCAGTATTACAACAGTTTGAATGACTTCAGTTTGGAGAAATTGTAAATTAATTTTAACCAGACACGAGAGCTAACTGCCAGCCACAGTAAGGCTAACTACAAAGCAGATAAACAGCAGTTTTTTTGTGAACAGTTTTATAAAACTTTATAAGACTTTCAGTTTCTTATCACACAAATATTCAGGCATCCATGTTACTAAATTGTAACCTGAGCCATAAGAGCGACAGCTAGCTATAGTGTCATGGGCGTAGATTTGGGATGGACGGAGGTGACGTGTCCCCACCAATACCAGCTTTCACTGAATTGTCCCCACCAATAATTTGATCCAAGGATGCAGAAGTAGCGCTGTATCCCCATTCCCCACAAATAATATGTGCAGCCCAGCAGAACAACGTGCTTACCATTCCTGCTGAATACACTTCACTTCATTAGCTAGCTGTTTTCAAACAACATTGCCTTGATTTATAATGAGCTTCTTTAGAAATTACAGTATTTTAACATATCCTATGTATGGTTGAATAATGGTTATTGTTTATTTTTCCAGATTTTTAAAGCACTGTGAATGATGTTTATTGTAGTTTCACCTTATTGCCACAAGAGGGCGATAGATACCAACGTTTTTCAGCTAAAAGCACTGTAAATGATTGTTGTAATGTCACAAAACTGCCACAAGAGGGCGGGTGTGTGTCAGTAAAAACAGAACCCAAAGACCAAGAAGTCACAAGATAGTTCACTGCTTTGTACTACCATCCGTGCTGAATACATCTCACTTTATTAGCTAGCTGTTTTCAAACATTACTCCCCTGATTTGAGTTTTTAAAAAAATTATAGTATTTTAACATACCCTAAGTGCTGCTGAATAATGATTTTACATTAAAGATGTTCTTTAATTTACTGTTTATTTTAAGGTTTTTAAGCTAGAAGCACTGTAAAAAATGTTTGTTGTAATTTAACTTATAGCTACCAAGGCACTCTAAATAATGCTTGTAATGTCAAAAAACTGCCAAAAAATCTACGCCCTTGGCATCAACACTTATTTCTAATGCAAATAATCATAAAATTCCAGTTAAATATTTGTGTAATGCAAAGTTAATGGTAAAGGTTTTTAAATGCAAATACTACAACATTTAATATTTAGTTAACAGCATTCCCATTTTAAACTGGACTTGCTATGATTAGCCGTTAGCTCATATAGCTAGCAGGTTTTTTGGTTCAGTTTCCTAAAAGAGGTTAAATGTTCTTTTTCACAGAAAACCACTTAAAACACCATAACTGTCACTTCTCAAGGTGTCTGGATTTAATTAATTGAAGGTGAGGAGCTTCACTGAAAACTATTTCAGTGAATTTCAAGTCCGGGATGGGAAAACATTCATTTAATAAAGAAGTGTAACCATAAAAAGTGACTTACAATGAGCTTACTGTGTCCAGTGTTGTGTTCGTATGGGGCAAACATCAGCATACAGTTCCTTTTTAATCAATGAAGTACCACATAGACACATACGGTTTAACCTTTAATCAATGGAGGAAAAGATCAACAAGTCACACTACAGAGAGAAATAATACAGAGGGGTAGGTACTGAGAAAACTATCTGAAGACAAATACACCACATTTTTCTTTACAATGATTATATGTACATATTAAACTTGTTTTAAGCAAAACAGAAGCTTTTTTAGAGAAAAGCATGAACCAGTGAAACATGATCCGCCCTTTTGTAATTCTCAGTTATTGTCTGCATATGTTTTATACAAAATAGACTTTCAAACAAGATTTGGGTAGTGCAATCTTTTTCTTAGATTCAAGCTGGTTGATTACTTTCACAAACAGTTTGTGTATGAAAAAGCCAGAGTCCTATCCTATTCACAGTATTACACAGTTTGACCAAAGACATGTTTTAAAAAAAGAAGACGTGTTTAATAAAGACCTGTACATTTGTCATCTTATAGCTCTGTAGTTTATGTTTCATTTGTTAAAGTTTGCTTTGGTCACCGTGTATTTAAACGTCAAATCTGTCATTTGTTGGAGTCTGGGTGGACTGATTTATCGTTTCCTGAATATTCTGAAAATCTGGCCTGCAGAGATAAGTCATAAATGAATCTCCCGTACGCAAGTAGCTTATATTGTGTTGAAAATATAAACAAAAGGAGGAGAACACATGATGTGAAGGAGATAGATTATCTGTCGTTTCTATTGCATATTCAGTTGTTCTCAAAAATGTAGAAGAAAGTAAACAGGATACATTTTTGAGCGAGACGAGGCAAGTGTGCGATCTCATATATATATATATATATATTTATTTATATATCTATATATTTAAATCTCTATATATACCTGTATAAATGAAGAGCAGCAGCAGAGTTTTGGATACACTGAATGTGAAAGTAACCTTCTACAGGTCGTGAGGACTATTCTGGATAAACCTCAAAGAAAAATGAGCCTACAGGTGTGAAAGGCGGTGGCAGATTCCTCAAACATAGTACATCTGTTAACTTTTTAAAAACATACAACACCATGAAACGCAGAAGCAGACGTTTGTGAACCTGTCAAACTGTTTTTGGTTCTCCCTGTCAGATTTGAAATTGGACCATAAACGGTGTGAATCAGACCATTTCCTTTAAAACCTGAGCTGGAGTAAAATATAGATTTATAGAAGTATATATAAGCACTTTTACTGGTTTTGGGGTTAGACATTAAAAACAGCATAATTTGTCATCTTTAAATATAGAAGTGAGTGCTTTGCAGCCATTCACGACATATTTAATGTATTCCTGACAGCTCACAACGTTTCACCCATCAACAACAGTTCTTTTACTACTTATTGAATATAACTCTAAACATCACATTCATGTTAAAATCTTCTCTTTAAAACAAAAGCAGGCTGGAGTTATGAAACACACTGAAGACGAGCTACACAGACGGGATGAGGACAAAGCAAAAAATATCTCAAACACACAAATCGGACAGAAAAAGACCCAGAGGGACTAAAGGTCAGGCGAGGTCAGGACCGATTCCTTCTTATAGACAAATAAACGCTTTAATGGTTGGATTAGGTTGATACAAATACTGACCAACTTCCAGCATCCCTGAAACAGACACACACACACAAAAAAAACCCAGAGTTTGGCACGGATATAGTTCCCAGAGAATAAAGGATGAATCTTTGCCTGCCTCCTCAGTCCTCTTCCACTCCACAACAATCTGACGAGTGCTTTCAAACGATGGGGCTCGACTTACACAGCAGACAACTAGGAAACATGCAAAAGGACTAAAAGACACACACACACTCATTAGAATAAGTTGCATTTGGGGCACCAATAAAACAGACATGGGAGCTTATTGGTCATCGGCATCTGTGGGACAACTGAAGGGTAATGAATCTGCCAACGCCTGATCCATCATTTGAAAAAGGAATATGTTGACAAATTTAGGAAAAAACAATCTTATTCATGGTTTTGCTGAGAATTACAAGCTATTCCTCAGATGGCTTCAGTTACATCAACATCCGAGAAGATGTTTTGTTCTAAAATAATAAAAATGGTAACAACAAATGTTGGTGGGAATAAGTGAGTCTTGATCCCTTCAAACACACTGACATGACGGCTGGACTGATCCAAGATTGTGTTTCCCAAAATCTTCAACAATTCCTTAAACAAATAAAATAGTACACACACACAAGAAAAGCAGGTGCTTATTGAGAGCAAAGGGGATACTGCTGAAGAAGAGTCATCAGTGGAGTTAGGATTGTATTTATACCAGAAAGATCATAAAAAATAAAAAAAAAAAGAATTGGAGGATGGTTATTTTCTAACTAGTTTGAGCCATATTTAAAAACTACACAAATTAGTACTCCTGAATATTCAAAAACGACAAACTTGCAAGCACAACAACATGCCCTTTCACTTGTGATTGGCGGACGCACGTACCCATCACATTCTATAATAACTGGACTACTGGGGCAGACAGAAAATGTTCTAGATTTCATCTAAAGTCTCACGTCAAAGACTGGTGCAGAACAACAATCTTTCCTTCACAGTCTTTTAAAGCCTTTTGCAGAGTGCAAAGTGTTCGAATCACACTTCTGCAGCAGTGTGTGTGTGTGTGAGAGAGAGTTCACATGAAAGGAAGCAGGCTAAATATTTTGTTTCTTAGCAATAAAAACACCTCTACGCATGGAGGAGAAACTCAGCTGCCACTTGAAAAGATAAACAGCCACTATTTAAAAAAAGGAAAGCTGCAACTGTGTAATATAAAAAAGTACAATCAACTTACGATGAAGGTAGACGATGATAGGTTGAAGTACAATAGGAAAAAAATGGCTTTGATGATGGTTTTTTTTTTTTTGAAGCAAAAAAAAAAAAAAAA
>SSNR01000191.1:278290-326841 GCA_006937965.1 Callopanchax toddi
AAAAAAAAAAAAAAAGGCACATATTTTTCCCTTTTGTAATCGACATGTAAACCTGGAAGAGGTCGGCTTGTGGGAGAAATTATTGGTGGACTTTAGCTAACAGGCCCACAGAACTGTGTTATTAGTTACATCATCAAAGCAAAGAAATATGCTTTTTGAAATCACTAGAAAACTGATTTTTTTTCCTCTGTGTGACAGAAAAAACATTGTGTTACAACCTCCTATAAAAAACAAAAATTAGAACAACAAAAAAGCCTATTTAAGAGCATGTTATTAAGCTTTGCTACCCTCTTGGGTAACAATGACCTGGAAAAATTGTATAAACTGTCGCAATTTGAAATGTAGAAAATACTATCAGAAGCTGTACATAGATAATTGTTGTACCTATTTTAGATATCGTTCTAGATTTGAAAGTAAGACACCTGAGACAACATTAATGTTAGCCTATTTCTCTTTGCGATTAGCTTCAACAAACATTTCCTACTCTTATTAGACACTACATCTTTAACAAAGCAAAACGTGTCGTGCTCTCGTGGTCTGGTTCATATGCAAACGTCACGCCGCTCCACCAGACCCGCGAGCCCGCGTCACACAGATGCATACTCGATCCTGAAAACTCTCCTGGCGTTAGGTAGTCACTCCTTTTCTCTTTGCGTATCTGAGGGTGGAGGGGTGAGAGAAGAGTTGGGTTGGGTTGATGAGGTGGGGTTTTAAGGCCTTGTGTTTGCTACAGGAAACAGTCATCTCTGATGGAAGAGGAGGGGTTTGACGCTCCCAGCCTTGAATTTTGGTAACTGATTGCTGATGATCTCTGCCAGCATCTCAGGGAACTCCACGCTCAGGAATTTATTCACAAAGGTGTAGAAGCAGAAGCTGAGCAGTCCACCGACCATCTGCACACAGGCAACATGAGAGCACAGGAGCTGGTGGTAAATATTTAACACACATGAAAACACTTTTTAGACATACGATATCCAACAATGTTGGCCCCAGCAGGTGGGTAAAGAAACAGGATTTGGTCACTGCTAATGTTCCTGTGTGTGTCAATCATTTTCACAAGCCTGTCTGCATGAAAAGTGATGCCATGATGGAGGTGTGTGTGATCAGTGTTTTCGGTCACGTCACCTTGATCATTTGCAGTAGCGTATTAAAAAGGATCAGTGGATATCAACTTTCTACATGTTAAAGCTCATTGAACAGTCTGGTGAGGGTCTATTTTGTGTCCTCATAGAACAGAGAGACTTGATGTTTGTCTCACCATCACTGCTGTTTTAAAAGGTTTTCTGACAAGCTGCATCTGTTCTGAGTAACATGCTGTTTTCATTTTAAAACATTATGATCCGTTTGAAAGGCTGAATAAAGGATCACTTCCAGTTTGGGGTAGAATTGTGCTTAAAGGTATTTTTAGGCCATTTGAAATGTGTTTTAGTTGACAGGACTGATGAGCTAACGGCTAAACCGAGTGCAGCCAAAACCAAAAAGTGCTTTCCAGCTACAGTAAACCAGCAGCAACTTTCTAAATATCACAGCAATTCATGCAACCTTATTTTATAAACCTTACACTGCAGTCAATTTTACGTTACAAGGTAAATAAAGGACTCCAGAAAGGGAGATCTATATAGAATGACAGTTTTTAGCTGTTCTGATACAAAAATTGGGTATTTCCTCCATTAGTTAAAAGTACTTAAAAATGGTTCCTGTCTCTCAGAATGTTCTGTCAATAAGTTCTGCATCTCTGTACCTCATGCATGGAGTCCAGCAGCTTGGTGAGCTGGTAGAACCGCTGCCAGTTCTGACTGGAGTTCTCCTCACGTTTTACGATGGCTTTACCCAGCTCCTTGATGTACGACATACGGATCTCATCGAACACCGCCTGGCTCTTCAGGCCGTCCTTAGGCACTGAAAAAACATGCAACGTCAACGTTACCTCACCAGTAATCATTTTATTAATGATGCACATCAATAAGTCAGTTGTAACAAAGTGCTGACCTGTGCTGAGCAGCAGCAGGACCTTCATGCACAGGTACTCATCGTGGGAAACCTGCAGTCGGACAAACTCGCTGGAAATCTTCAGCATCTGTTCAAACTGCTCGGCCATGTAGGGCAGCTTCATCCGCTCGCTGTGGGTTTAGGAGGAGAACTGGGTTAGAAATTGATTTATGTTTCATAATCTCAGTTCTGTAGGTTTAAATAAAATTCTAATCTATTAACGAGGGTCCAACTATAGACTGAACAGTGCATACTCGTTGATGACGAGGTCCGGCGCGAAGCAGAGCATGTTTCCGTTGCACTGCTGGTAAGACCTCCAGCCGAGGCTAAAGGACATGAGGAAAAGCCAGGAGCACTGCAGCAGGGTCATCTGGTCGTCCAGGTGCAGGTTCCTGAAACCTGAGAAGTTAGAAAGGAAACATCTCAACAAAGTCCCAGTTCAGCCTGCAGCACCACAATATGAGATTAAACATAAATGTTACACAGTAAGTAAATTCAGTATAAATGTAATACCTAACATTATGTAGCAGAAACGCTTCACTGACAAAAACATTTCAGCCTATTTATACATTTTTGCCTAAATGAGCCCAAAAGTCTGATAATACCCTTGACTAAATGTGTGGACATGTAGTGTTAATTTACAAAAATCTGCCCACTCTGCTGTCCTGTACGTGTTTCATGTATCCTCAGACTGAACACACTCTCCACCAACCTGGCAGAGCCTTGGCCCACTTCACAGCAGAGATGACCTGCCGCCCGCCCAGCCTATTGAGGGTGGTCATGAGGCGGGTGGAGGTGTCGGGGAGGGTGCTGTCGTAGCCGGCGTAGATGGTGTCTGGCTCGATGGCCTTCAGCAGGGACAGCATGGTGGGGACGAGCTGCGGCATGCACTTGGGAACGATGGACCGCGCCTCAACGGGGGGTGAAGGCATCAGCTCAGGTGGGTTGCTGTTCTGGACACCCTTTAAGCGATTCAGTTTCTTGGCTTTGCGGGCTTTGGGGTATAAAACAGAGGAAGGTGTTAAGTCAGACAATGAGAGGAGGAAGAAGAGGATCATCAGCGTGGTTTGCTTCTCACCTTCCAGGTTCATCCCTGCCATCAGACATTTGCGGAAGCGGCAGGCTGGGCAGTTCTTCCGTCTGATCTTATCTATGATGCAGTCGTTCCTCCCAGCACACAGGTAGTTATGCTGACCTGAGTCACACAAGAGAGCAACATTCATCTACACGTCATACTGACTTTAGCTTTAGAGTTCATGTTTGACAAGCAGTAATGAAAATACTGTAAATAGTGGTGCTTAATGGTTTTGCACCTTCCACTGCTCTCTTGAAGAAGACCTTGCAGCTGCCACAGGTGAGGACACCATAATGGCATCCCGAAGCCTCATCAGAGCACACCAGACAGATTTTATGAGCGCCACTCTTCCCCTGTGCCGTGGATGTAGCGGTACCGCCTTCCTGTCTGGAGATGGAACTGAAAAAATAAACATAACAAGAATATTAGTGTCTAAAATCACAGGTAACTCAAGAGGTGCTATTATGAATAATTATTTTCTGACTCCTCTGTCTTTGTATGGGAATTTATACTTCCAGCTGTAAACTAAACAAACAAAAAAATTACATAAATTCAGCCCTAATTCTAATTAGTGCAAAAGAAAAGTAAATCCTTTCTTAAGCATTTAAAGTTGTAATTACATCAAGACTTATGGTCACATTTGAAATCCACTGGTTTCCTTAAGACAGCCCTCTTTCCTTTGATTGAACCACAAGCCTTTCCAGACCCGGTCCACGCGGTTGGGAATGCACCGTTTCAAAGCTGCCACTAGAGGATGTCGAGCTTTGCTGCATTCATGCACCAAATGTCAACACCCCCTTTCAAAGCCAGTGGCTAGAGCAAAAACAACGCCCACACTGAGGATAGTGAGTCTGAGACATGCCATGCAGTGTGTGTGTGTGTGTTTTTGTCTATGTGAGTACAAGTATGCCAGCTCAATGAGGAGATTTTACCTGATAAGTGCAGCTCAGAACGAGCTTAAAGCAGATTTTAGCCAGGTACTAAAGTTGATTCCGTTTAATTCTAATAAAACAGAAGAGTTTTAAGATGAAAGGTGGGCAGAGTTTAGTAGTTTGAGGAAGTAACAGGATGGAAAAAACTGGAGTAAAACATCAAAGTTGAGAAGAATTCAGCAGCTAAATAAAAACTCTGGAGGCTCTCCATCAATGGAAGCTCTGACAACAAAATGAGGTCAATAAGTCTGTCTCAAAAGAATAAGTAAACACATTTCTGTCAGAGAACATAACAGAGAAGTGTTTGTTAGCTGAAATCTAAGCTTTAAAAAATACTCCTGTCATTGTTCATGTGATAATTTACACATTTCCTCCATCATACTGTTTCAATTTTCAAACGATGCTTCACTGTTTAACTACGCTGAATACAGTGCAACTAAAAGTAAATAAAATACAAATGCTGAAAAACACTTGTGCACAAAGTTATTCAAGTTATGTGAAAGGTATGCTGTTCTAAGCGTTTGAAAAGCGTTTTCAGTGGATTATGGTTTTAGAGGTCATGGCTGAGTGGAAAGGGCCAAAGAATTCATTTCTTGTTTTTCTTGTCACTGAAGTTAGCTTTGTAGTCCACTTTCCTGCTGTCTGTCTGAGGCTGGACCCATTGAAATTCTTTAAACAAGACACAGATTGGGAGGAGGGGGGAAAGCTGTTGTGGATCTGGAGCCAGTAGTGAATGTAGCGACGGAGCCAAATCGACATCTGTGCGTAAGGAAGAGACGGTGCCGTGCAACAAGCAGCACCAGACATCAGCGACGTGCTGCTAGCGCACACAGGCACAAACCCACCTCTGTTCGGTCAGCGTGAACAAGTAAAGGCAGGCCAGGGTGACATAATGAGAGGCTGTTGAGTTTTTTCCAAAGCTGAGGTGCAATTTGAAGGGGAAACGAGCTGAAGATTCTGGTGTTAGGTTTGCCGTCTCTAAATTTGGGTTCCATCTGGAATGTCTCAAGATCTACAAAGACAGAAAACGCTCAGCGTTCTGCAGGAGGTTGTTGTGAATCCTGAGCGATAATGAAGATGATGTCAGAGGAAAAGCAGGGGTAACCAGTTTGTCCTTCTCTGGGTCGTTGAGGTGGTGTCAGCAGTGCAGCTTTACTACAAAGGCTTTAGGCTGCTGGTTCAAATCCTATTACTGCAACTCCTATACGCTCCCAACAACAAGAAGTGAGTGTCATAGGAAGTCACTGCTGTCCACCTTAGCCCAAGCAGCTTATGATCAATCACAACATCAGACGAGCTAGAGTTGTGTTTATGTGGAACGACAGACACAAACCACTCAAAAACAGCACAGCCGTGCGGCGAGACTGAATTTCCTCTTTCCGAAACCATCTGTATTACTTAGCCTTCGCTGTCAACAGGAAGTTCTTGCATTCCCTGAGTTTATTATCGGTCAGAGCTCAGTCAAAATCTACATCACACACCCTGAAATGGGGCTTGATTTCATGCTGAGAAGCTTGACTGCTTTTGTTTATATGAGTGAGAACAATCAGAGGAGACTTTGAAACAAGCAAAAGCATCTCCTACACTAATGATAATGCCTGTGTCCCAGTGCCCTGCTTAACAATTCATAATCTCCTTTTAGCTGTGAGCGTCACGAGTAGTTTACGGTGTTTTGCCCCTCCTCTGTTTACCACAGCGTCTGTCATTTCAGATGCAACATGCCATGTAATTTCCCTCTTTAAGTGATTGATTGGTTTGTCCTTTTACTCCGTTTAATCTCTGGCTCGTTCTTTGAACCTTTAGCAGCAATAGTTATCTATATGAACTCAGCACAAACACTTCTTCATCATGCAGAGGAAAGCAGGAGAAGAGCATAAGGAAGTGGTCTTTTCCTGAGGTCACAGCAACTAAAATAGAAAAGGGGAACTGGTCTGCACGCTCTGAATAAATCTCACATGCAAAATAACAACACGTCTTATAGGAGGGAGTGGACAGAGAGTGTTTTTATGTAAAGATCTTCACTAGAAGTGACAGAACCTTAACATAAAAGATACAGAGTTCCCTTTGTAGCCCTCTTGCAATGTCAGATGGTTTTATGGCCGTTGCGTTGGTTAATTATACAAGTCATTAGGCGAGATGCATGTGACCCTCTGTGTCATTGTCGGCAAAGAGCCATTGTCTCCTCCTTCATGCTGAATTTAGGCGACTCACTGTGAACAAATAATTGTAAAATCACAATTATTTCAGATGATCACGATTATGCTTGCATGACGGTCATATCCATCCACTTTTACCTGCATAAAGCCAACTGAAGGGTAATAAGACTACATTATTTTGGCTTTTCCACATAGGAAACTGTGGGTGTGGTACTCCACTTCCAAACCTATTCATGGCTGTGAGTTGTGTGACAGAAAAACGTCTGAAGATCTGCTCTGAGCCAACTGAGTTCAGAACAAGATTGATGCTGCGTTGGGCTGAAGTTAATTAATTTTAACTTGACTTGTTTAACCAGAGGACCTCACTGAAACATATCGGAGTTTGTGTGTGTGTGTGTGTGTGTGTGTGTGAGAGCACTGATCAGTGTGAGTCGATTGCTTTGAGGCTCTGCAGCCAGAAGTTGGGTTTTCTTTCACTAGTCTTTATGCGTCTCCCCCTAGCATGTCAACAGGCTGTCAGACTGTTCAGTCAGAGGTAGACTGCAGCTACTGAATGAGACTAAACTCTCTGAACCCCAAGGTTATTTTGAACCTACATCCTTGTATCTATTGCCGCTCTTCCTCCTCCTCCTCCTCCTCATTTGTAAGTGTAATGCCAGGGCTTTCCTCTGACAGCCTGACAGATAACTTCTGCAACCAAGACTGCAGCAGGAAAAACCAGCTACTTCCTTGATAGGTTTCAAATCTCCCAGCAACCAGTTTCAAATCTGGGAGTAAGATGTGTGTGTGCGCGTGCACCCTTCTCCCCTGTTCAACGCCCAGCCCCCAGGACGCGCACTGTGCACAACACTTCTTTATGTGAAGGAACCCCTTCGCAGTATTTGACAAAAAAAAAAAAAAAAACTGAGTAGAGTTTACATTCCTTTATTGACACTATCTCTTTACGTTCCTGTCTTCTGCTGTGGACAAGTGGTTTTGCTTTAACAGCCCTAAAGGCAAACAGACATGTTTTCTGTTTATGTTCATTAAAAAAACTTCATAAGAGTTAGATGAATTATGACATTATTAGTGGCATTAAAACTGACAGTTAAATTGTTGTTAGTATTTATAAATAAGCAAACAATAAAAGTTAAAAGTCGTGATGTAATAGCTGTATTGACAAACTTGTCCTAGATATTTTGTAGCCCAAAGCAGCAGTTACTGTTTGGCTTCAGAGCCACAGGAGGAAACTAAACCTTGCTCATGGCGGAGCACAAGAGAAACAACCCCAAAGGAATTGAGTTTCCATATTAGTTTCCATAATGGGAGCCGTTAGTGACAGTGGAGGTGGGAGGTAGCTTCCTGGTCTGTAAAATGAATTGGAGGTTGGCTGCTGCTGTGTGTACATACACAACCTGGATGCTGATGGATTAGTGACTCCCCAATTCCCAGTGTTTGACTTTGCTGACTCAATGACAACACAAGAAGAAAAAAAAAACATAAACAAAGACCAGACTTAGCTTTATCATCTTAACCTCAATATGGGAAATTTCCATAAACCGGTTTTTGAAAGAAAAAAAAAAAAAACAACAAATATAAAAAAGCAAATCTGTAGCAACAGCGGAATACAGGAATACATGTGAAAGTGAGTGGAATGGCTGGCATTTGATCTGGTGCATTCATTCGGCGCCAGATGTGGGGAGGCGGGAGGGAAAGTAGGTCAGAAGAGTGAGAGCTTCACGCCAGCGCTCTGTTGTCCGCTCTTCTGCTTTACACGGCACTAATGACACACCCACGACGAGCACACCTACACACTAATGCACGCACGGCGTGCAAAGCCAACAGACACGAGTCTCGTATACACACACAAGTCGAAGCATGAAGGTGATTTACAGCAGCTCAGAGTTTCTGCTGACATTCAAGGTCTTTGCCCTTGGTAACATGGAGCAAAAACAGAGGGCACAATCAGAGATGGACAGAGATAGAAGGGACTTTTCTACCGAGGTGGCTCCAGTGATTTGACTCTTTCTGTTTTGATCACCAAAACTCTGGCTTTGGGTCAGGAAAACTGGTGTGGAAGGCCGAGAGAAAAAAAGATACCTAAGTCTGGGGGCAGGGTTATGGAAACCAACCCAACAAATTAGAAAAGGTTGTTTAAAAATTTACAACTAGTGTAGAATTTAGCTTGCCTAACTCACGAGACAACAACAACAAAAACTGAGCTTCAACATGAACATGAAGTCAAAGCAGTAGTGGAAGAAAATGAGCAATAGCTGCCATCTTTCCTCTGCAGTGTAATGTCTGTAAATGTGGATGTTTTAAACTTAGTGTAAAGGATGTTTTTTCAAACATGTTTATATCATTCTCTAGGTGTCCTAATATATTATGGTAGCTAGCTGATCTTCCTGTTGTATTCTGACACTTCTGTCTTACACGGTCAGCGAAAGTATGAACAAAATCCTGCTGGACTTGACCCTTAGATGCAGCCTGGTGCCACGTTTAGCTGCTGCTGGTGATATTTATGTTTGTAAATAGCAACAGAATTACATGGAAATAGCTGTGTCATGTAAAATATTGGTGGTGTAAACGTTATAAAATAACAGCATGCAAAGGAAAATGTTGGACTTTGGAGCCGTTTTTAAGACAGTAGCGATGCAATTGGTGTTGGCTGTGCTTGTATTAGCTGATAGCTAATCTACAACTGCTGTGACGGACAAACTTTATTTTTCCAAAGAAATCTGATCAGGAAGCAATCTATAATAATAATAATAATAATAATAATAATAATAATAATAATAATAATAGGTAAGATAGGCCTATTTCATGACAAACATTTTGACTTGAAAAAGTAGGTAAAGCACAGGTGTATTAATGAAAGTGGTGCATGCTGGTTGTTCTTTTAAAATGCTAACAAGCAGAAGTTTGTTTAAATGGATGCAGCCCTCGTTAGTTCACCTGTGCATTCCTTCAAAATGTCTACCATGAAATAAGTCCTTAGTAAATATTTGCAAGTTTTACACAGAATCACACTTCAAAAAATCCCTTTAAGATGTCGGTTTGTGTAAAATCTGATACCAACACTGATTTGTGCAGATGAACTCATTTTGTGCTACGTGGAAAGAACTATTTAAGAAGATGTAATAATGTGGACCCATGAAGACTCTCCAGCTATGACAAAAATCATACCAGTTCAGTTTAGATTTAATCTCTACTGAACTGGCTCCAGGAGCGTCAAACTGGTGACAGAGCAAGTGAAAGAAATGTGGACGGGTGTGTCAGAGAAACATCTGCTACTCTGACCAAAGATTACACTTTAAACAGGGAGCCAAGACCGAGAGCTCAGAATACTCCTGCACTCAACATAGGTTGTATATAAATACATATAGCTATTTTTAAATGGACTACAGGCCATAAACAGCTCATTCAAGCTAGGCACCAAATCAAAGCTGTCACATCTGACAGCTGTGACAAACAATTTTTACTACAACGCCACTGCTCTAATCTGTTCGCTGCCTTTGATTGAAGGCTTTCACTCAAGGATTATAATCGACTACGAATGTTATGATATGGCTCTGCATTCTGTGCCGAAACAGAATAATTGTGCGGTAAATATCCAGCTCAGTCATTAAGAAAAGCACACATTCAACAAGTCTCTGCAAAGTCCTGGAAACACCGTAGCTGTCAAAGACAACCCCGAGGACATGTATCATCCCAACATTAAATTATAATAAAGGCAAGACATTATCACTGTGGTTTTTATGTAAAATATGTAAGCTGTTTATATGTTTCCAGAAACCTTATAAGGAGAAAATGACAAAAAGAAGTGTAAGAAAACTGCCTTCTTAGCATCAAGTGGTTTTCTTGGAAGCTTTATTCAGTAAAAAGTCTGTCGGTTTTCAAAGTAGAATCACTTTTCCCACATGCAAAATTCCCTGAAGTTTTCCCACCACGGTGAGATCACCGACTTGTCCAGGCACTCACTCACTCAGCCCAATCCCAGACTGTTTAACAGGGTCTGAGTCAACAGGTCAGAATTGCTGCTAAACTCTGCAATACTGTTAGTTCGTCTCTTCTAATCAATCTGAACTTTTCGTCTGAGAGCTTGGTCAACCTAACCTTAAAAAAATCTGAAATTTAGAAAAGCTTGTGGTGATAGCTTTGAATCACTTTATTCTGACCAACAATATGAGAAATGTTTGGTTTACTGTCCAACAGGTCTGCAGATATCTTTACTTGAGATGGACCAGTGTCCTCATTCATTAATCTTAAGATATAAAGATAAAATAGCCACATTCTAAACATGTGACTTGACTTTTTATTTAGTCAACAATTACACTAATTGCCTCAGAATTATATAAACTGATGGATGAAATGAACTAAAGATATAGGTGAAAGTTAAGACAAAAGCCTGAAAATAAAGAAAGACAGGAGTGTTCTGTTACTAATCAGTTCTCTGAAATAGCAACTCAATTTCTGATGAACATTTTAAATGATCATTTAAGAATGTGCTTGTGGTCGTTTTAAAAAATAAACATTGTTTACTTTTGAAATTAAAGCTCTGGGCTGTAAACATGTTACATAACAAACCAGGAACAGCAGGAGAAGGGGAGAACAGTGTTTCTCCATCGTTGTGTGATGTACTTTCCTTTAAGTAATTACAGCTGACATGCAAAAGACTTGAGGCACTGAGCATCATTAGCACAGTGAATCAACTGGATCAGTAATGGTAAAAATGTCTCATAGAGGAATGTCAATTTATGTAGCTAAAAAAACAGAAATGTGTTACCCAAATGTTTCCAGTGGTGAAGGCAGAACCAATGCTTTATGATCTTACAGTAAAAAATCCCCAGGGCTCATTTATGAAAGGATTTCTGAATCAATGTTTGCTGCTACAGTTCATCACAGGGCAGACCCAGCTACTCAATAATAAAATTCATTGACATCTATCACTGCAAAAAGACTTTTATATCAATTTCATCATCCTGGCTGAAAAAGTAAAGCCAAGTATAGTTTGGTATTTTGGCCAACAACAAAACAAAAAAAAGAAGACTTAATTATTTCATAGCAGTTTCTCGGCTTGTTTTGTTTCTACTTAAATCTTCAGAGTGTCTGTCCACAACAACTAAAGTTAGAAATACACCTTGGTTCCAATTACTTAAAAAGCTGAATGGGGGATCTTGTGTGTGTGTGTGTGTGAAGCTTGGACTACACATTACCCACAAATATGCATATAAAGAGAGAAGCAGATGCTGAAGCAACACAATACTGCTTTTGTGAGCATGTGAGAACAGCTCGTTTCAGGATGCCAGTTTTATTACTTGTGCAAATAAACAGAATGGACTGAAAAGCCCCCCCAAAAAACTTTTAGCAATCAAGAATGTGCATCAGAAATAAATTCAGAGATGGAAATGTACTGCTGAATGGTAGACCAATTTGTATGGTGAGCAGGTTTAAATTTCTCATGAGGAATGAATATTTTATAAACAAACAGTCATAATGCATTACTACCACATATCATGACCACCACCTAAATATCCTTAACTTTGTCTAACAGGAAACACATAATAGAACAAGGAAAAACACTAAATGTGTTACTAATATGTTTTAAAGATTAATGTGGAATGGGGGTACAACAAGTGACAAGAATTAATGTAGGTTAAATATTACAAAACAAGGTGTAGATAAATGAAGCGAGGATAAACAAATGCACCAAACAAGATTTGTCAGAAATATAAGACTATATGTAACTATGCTTATTAGATTTGAGCCACTATTGTGGTGAAAAAGTCAACAAGAAAATCCCCCTCCTGAAGCAACAGCAGACAGGCTGGGATGGTGCTCAATAAGGACTGTTTTTATAGGCTGAAGTTACTAATATCCATAGCTGTAATGGCATTCTGTTCAAAATGTTTACAGCTTTCACATATTGTGATGTCGCCATCAAAATACACTATTATTGACTTTAAATTGTTATTTCTTTATTACAAAAACAATATGGCTGTGTAAATACACTGAGTGTGAAGTTTAAAATCTGACCAACAGCTATTTTAAATACCTAGTTAAAACCTTGGATTAAAGGATCAACTGAGTTTTGGTTTATTAAAGAATTGAGTAAAAAAAAAACAGCAATATTTGTTTTAAAGTGAATTCTGTTGTTTTAAATAAAATAAATATTCGTTATGTTGAGTGCTGCACAATAAAATCATTGTATTTGTACTTATTTATTATGCGACAGCATATTCAAAAGGTAAAATTAATACTTAATGAGAAACTGACAGAATTTTAGTAATTACATTGATACTTATTATTGATGATGATACAGCTCAGCACTAATAAACAGCCCAGATATATTCTGTTCTTTAACACAGGTCTAATAAAACGCTGTTATCTGCCAGCTGGATTTTTTCCTGCGTGTTTTCTAAATCCAGTCATTGTGTGGGTATTGTGACCATTTCTTTTCACAGCAACACAGTTTCAGTCAGGTCACCTAAATGGCCAAACCAGTTATCACATGATGAGGGTGTGTATTTCCCAGATTAGCAACAATGCTGATATTTCCCAAGGTGAATCATTCTTGAATCTATTATCTGTAAATAGTGTTTGATCATTCACATCATAACCTGTGCCAAATCATAAAACTGTGACACAGACTGAGCCATTAAAAAGTCTGTGTGGTCCAAGATGAGCTTCCTGCACTCATGTTGTTGTGAATGCATTTGGAAAAGCAGTAAACTTAAAGTTTATGGCAGGTCAGATATTCTGTGTCAAGCAAGGTCTTCTGAGCAAATCTCAGTGGGAAGCAGCAGCGGTGCCCCTGCTTGAGGAACTGGAGCGGATGGAAACCAGCTCACAACAGCAGAAATCACCAACATAAAGCCACTGAATGTCACACAAGTTAAACTGAAGAAGCTTCATGCAAAACAAACTCCCTCTCATTAAAAACTGAGAAATGCTGAGCATACAACCTGTTAGGTTTGAGAGACCAAACAACTACACACCCACACAAAATTATTTGGCCTCACACCACACACACAAACATAATCCTAAGCCTAAACACAAACACATACACACCTATTCAGAACACAAAGACAGGGTGATTAGAGCCTTGTGCAAAAAAAAGATGAGGTGTATCTTGTGTCTTTACCCATCTGTTCATGGTCGACATGCAATCAAACAAATGTCAGACGGCAGTGAAAATTAACCCGAGCAAAAGCAATGCAAGAAACCGCCACAACCGTAGTTCTTGTTAACAAGATTGGCGTGCAAAGTTTGAGCTGATCACTCCCTGTCAAAAACTGAACCAGACAGGCGTGAATGTGAAAGAAACACAAACACTGAGAGTCCATGAGAAGGTTGTTCCTACATGATGCCGCATTCACAGCTGTGCCTCAAATACTTTACAGGGCAGCAGGGCAATAAAAATACAAAACACACCTCGCCGGGCAAAGTGAAGTGTTAACACTGAAAAAATATCCCCAGCAGAAATCAAAGTCAAAACTACAGAACCAAAAACAAGTGATGGAATTAGGAGTCATTTTCTACAGTTCCTTACATATGAAGGACTTTAATCCCACAGTAACGGTCTAATTAATCTGTTACAGCCAGGTTCAAGTGCAGAATGAAGTGCTTCCAAGGGACACATCTGCTTCAAGTATATACCTCAGGTTTGTTTCTGCAATAACACAGCTGGATAACAAGAACAGAATAACCTCATGAGCCCCCAACTGAGAGATTATTTAAGGTCAACAAGTTGTTAAATGGAAAAGTAAAGCAGATCATTTATCATACATATGTGTCGCAGTGAAAGCTGATGATCATTTGGAATGGGTGTATAACACAAACATACAGACAATGCTCCAGTGCTGGTGAATGTTAAAGGACTGACTTGGATCAAAGTGGGATTTAATTTATCAAATGCCTTTTTTTTCTCTTTAGATCTCAATAATAATAGCTTGGTAGACTTTTGTCACATAGAAGTGAGGAAATCATCATAAAAGTTAACATAGATAAGCAATGACAATGTCTTTAATTTGCATCAAACCAAAGCACCAACCAAAACAAGAAATGGAACATCATCAACTAACAATCACATAGATACTACAATAACATCTGGGTCAGCACATTTTTTATTTTGCTTAAGTTTTGCTTGTTATAAACAAAAGTTTTGATTTTGTGATTTTTGTCAAGTTGCAATTTTATATCTCTTTGAATTTGCTGTTAGTATATTTAAACACTTTTAAAAAAGTATTCATTCCCAACTAGGGTTGTCACGGTTACCGGTTTCGCGGTAAACCCCGGTAAAAATGTTGACAATAATTATTACCGTCATGTTTTTAAAAAAAACTATATTATCTCGGTGGGTTAACTGCGTTCGCGGTTTTGGCACGGTTAGCTTCCGGGCCACCGTACCCTCTGGTGAAGCTTCTGCGCATGCTGTAGTGTTTACATCCACAACTTTCTTAAGCTAAAGCTAAAATGACGGCGAAAAGAGGAGAAAACGGCACTGAAGGCATCTATCAGCCCTCAAAGAAGACAAAGACGGAAGTATGGGCATATTTTGGATATTTGAAGAATGCTGAGGGACAGTTTGCAGAACGTGCTGGGAAAACGTGCGAAAGGAAGCAACAGGCGACGCATCTGTGTGACCATCAACTCTACAGTCTCTGCAAGAGAACGTATTAAGGTAACGTTTAGCGTTTTAGCTGAAACACATGATGTGAGGACTTTGGGTTGAGGGAGAATGCAGCGAGCGCCACTGCCAGAACATAAACCGAGTCGCGGACGGACACCCCCGTATTGAAATGACGCTACGGGGCTCACAGCGGGCAGATCACTGTTGACGCTGCTTAATGAAGCATGTCAGAATAAGTTCACCAGAACTCCAGCTTAGCAGAAAATAACTGGTGGTTTATTAGCCATGCTGCGGGGAGCGGGAGCAGTACAGAGACCACCTTAAAGTCAGACGGGTAATCATAGAAACGAGGTTGTTTTTGTCAAGTACGGTGGCCCATGCAGTACAATAGGGTGTTGGTCAACCGATCTACAGTCGCCACTGCTGATTGATTATGAATTATTATGAATTTAACAATGATTACTGCCTGATGACATCTCCCCTAATCTAAAAAGCTCACAGGAAGGACACACACACTGAGGACAATATTATCCTGATATAGAGGGTTTATTTAGTTGTCTAGTTATTCAACATCCTTTAAAAAAATACAGAGATAATACCGAAAACCGTGATAATTTTGGTCACAATAACCGTGAAGGTAAATTTTCATACCGTGACAACCCTATTCCCAACCATTTCTGTTGTTTTTGTATAACAAATTCAGACTAATTAGCAAATATATAATAATAATCTAATAGCTCTACTTCAATCACCTGACAGACTCATCATTTTATAGCAGCTAAATCTAAACTTTTCTTCTTTTTCAGACCATATTAATTTTACTGAACATAACTTAACATTTTGAAGGTTTTAACACCATACTTTATACATTTTATGTGAAAATGCCACAAGAGCGTTACTGCACGTGACCTCATAATAAGGAAGGAACAGATAACCTTTTATGAGGCAGGTTATTAAAAATCACAAACGTTTGTTTATGAAACTAGATAAAAGCGTTTACCTGAGCTAATATATAAACAACATGACAAAAATAAAAACTTAAATTCCATTTTAGGGTAATCTATAAATATTGTAAATAGAGCCAAATATAACCAAATACTGGCTGAAAGTTTTTGATTCCTTTTCTAAATAATGCAGAAGCAACTAGACCTCCCAGACACCCAGGTTGTGATACAGCATTTCTCTGCAGTGAAACTATGCAAAAGAAGTTGTGTAAATAAACAAGCAGCATATAGTTTTAAAATATGACAACACTGATCAGCAAGCAATCATCAAACCTTTCCTGGATTCACAGCAATAATTATGAGTATAAATAAAGCTATCACACAACATAAATAAAGAGACATGCTCAAATATTTACTGTAAGACAGCAGTCTGAACACAACAACCAATTTGATCTAAACCATGTGGCTTCAAAATATATAATAAAAATTACTAAATGTCTGCTAGTATTAAAAAATGAAAGAATCATTTCATAAATACTCTGGAGGACAAAACTAACGGGTTAAAAAAAGCGAAATGGAGAAAAAGTATAATTATTTTAATTAACTTCCGTTACTGAGACTGAAATGAAAGGTCAGACCACACAGCTGAATGGCTGCCTACATTACATACCTGGTAAAGCTGTTGGAGTAAGTGGGGGAGCTCGAGAAGGCGTGGATTGGTGAGTTGTCACCAACACTCGGGCTCCGGTTCCAGGCTCCACCAATGGTCGTTACTGGGAGGAACAAGCTGGACACTGGCTTCTGATCCCTCTGAGCTTCACTGTTTCTGGAGTTCACTCCAAAATGGTAGCTCTGTCCTCCTGAAGTGCTCACCCCACAAATGGAGATGGGGTTTGTGGAGCTCATCTGACAATACCCCCCAGAAGTCTTCTCTTGCTTAATCACACCTGGGGTGCAGAGCTGAATGAAGCCTGTATCTTTCTCTTTTTTCACCACAACGGGCAAAGTGGTCGTAGGGGTTGAAGCAGCTGAGGTGGATTCATGTGGACTTGTCACATTGCTGCCATCAAGGGAAACACTGAGTGCCCCAGTGGTGTTAATGCTCTCAACTATGGCAGGTTTTATGTCCCTCTCCAACGTCCCTCGAATGTCCCCATCCACAAGTAAAGACTCATCTGCCAAAGAGGTCAGAAAGGCATCATCCCCTACATAAAAATCTGAGGGGGATGCAGTAAGGTCAAACTCCTGAAGAAGGTCCAGAGATGTGTCATTGAACAGTTTCTGGTTCATGTCCATATCTTTACTAATTGAGTCAAAGGCATTATCAAGATCAGTGGAGTCCTGTTCTCCTTTATCCAAGGAGAAATCTTCTGTTTTCATCGCGAACAAGTTGGGGTCTGAACCCCCGATAAGGGAGTCCATAGAGGACTGGGTAATATCTACCATACTGGCCTCCAACTGGGGCAAGTTTTGATGCCCAAAAGCATTGGAAGTCTGTGTCTGAAAGAACTGTGGTTGCTGAAACCTAATATCTTTGGTCAGGCCCCTGGGTTCTGGACTTTCTACCAAGGAACCTATGGTGGCAGGGGCAGAGGCGGAGGTAAGCTCATCTGGAAGGGGGCTATTGCTGAGACCATTAGCCACCTGTCCTGGCTGCATTAGTGGGCTGGATGGAAGAACGGTAGAAGAGGCAGAGATGAGGGACACGGCACTGTGAGGGGCCACTTTTAAAAGACCTCCCTCCTCAGGACTTTCAGTGTAGACCAGTTTGCTCAGATGGTCATTTCCTCTGAACGTTACCTTCTTCACTCCACCTTGATCCATCTTTAATTTTGGAGAGAAACAAAATGTCAGTGATGACTTAAAAATTCAAACACAGAATAACTAGACATTTGTCAAAGCTACTGTTACACTAGCTTACAATATTTTTTGTATTTTCCACTTATAGGAAATATTAGTTATATATGTTCTTGTACAAACACCCACATTCTCTGTTTCTGTACTATTTCTATTAGCTGTGCTTTGATGGCTCTTTAAGATTAAATTATTTGATTCACATTTTGCTTTCTTTTTGGGTCTGTTTATGCTTTGAGGCACATTGCATCTCTGCCATTTTCTTTTTTTGGATTTACTTAACAACAAGAAAATTTAACAAGCACATCAAACAGTGGCAGTGTTGTTCTGGAAAAAAGGACCACGAAGTGCCTTTTAAAGCAGCTGTATTCACTAATAAACTGAGTGAAAGGCAAAACTGAAACTGTGTTAATAACCATTAAGAGCTCGATTATCTACACTTATCTTCTTTTGATATATACAAAGAGCTTTTAGGGGTGCACATTCTCATCTTTTATTTATAGGCCTCCAAAGAGACAGGACTTTCTTGTAAACTCGATCAATAATTTTGAAGGTTTTTCCAATTTTGTTTTCTGATTTTGAACAGTGGCTCAATTTTCACTCATTTTCATGTTCAGTACCTGATCATTTTCAGAGGATTGATTGTTTGTTAAGCCACTAAACTCTGCTACAAAAAGTCACAAACCAGTGTTGCAGCTACACATAACTGATAACTCAGCAAAACATTTCAAATGTATGCATTTTTATAACCAGAAGTCCATCTCAATGTAAGTTTTTGTTCTAATTCCATTAGTAAAGTCTATTAAAAATATGAATCTTAGCACAGTTGATAAACTGCTATTGAGTTTAAGCACTAGCAAGGTGATTCCTAAAGAGATTAGCTGAAATAACAAAACAGAGTAGATAGATAAACTGTGGGATGACGCTTCTCTCAGGTTCTTTCCGCAGGTCTTTGCCAGATTTCGTCCTAATTTTTGAAGCCATGACTTTCAGACACTCTTCATCTGCTGTGAATAGTTGTATATGCCTGACACTTCTTCCTTTGTTCGCCACATTCTGCCCACATTCTTCATTTTCTAAGCTCAGTCACAATGCACGAAATGCCACGGTCAGGTACTGGACGGAAAATTAATGCAACAGCAGACAAAGATAAACTCTGAAACTACCGATCATGACCAAAATGAAGAAAACATTAAACAACCGGAGTGAATTAAAAATGTTGCACAACAATAAAACAATAACAACTTGCTGTGTCCTTTAAAGGTACTAAAATAATCAGTCAGTTTTGACTTTTTGACTTAATTTGTATTGGTTACAAATTTCTAGCGATATGGTCACTTTTCTCGCCACAACCGCAAAGAATCTAGAGGCCTCTGGATCCTTTTGGACCCTCGGAGCCCACTAAATACGGTCAATGGTCTCTCCACTATGAGCATGGCTGAACGGTTGGTCGCACAGTGAAAACATCCCCCTCCCTCCCAGCGAGATGACAGTTAGCTGACGGAGGCTAACTGAGGTTAGCTGGTCAACTTATCAAAATGGTTACAGAAACGCTCAAGCAATCTTACCCACGCGTAACACAATGATTAAATAAAACACGTAACACGGATTCAACCATATATTGTACGAAAAAACGATACAAGTTCACCGAAATATGATATATGCTACTGTTAGCTTTTTGCTAACTGCAGGATACATTTCGCTCGAATGTCGTTCACACTAACGATAGCTCACTGGCTAACAGCTATTATAACCGCATTTAATAATGATACTACACTATATTAATGTATTTGACTATATATAGATATTACAAATAAATTCTCATATTTACCCTTGAAGAGACTCGCTGCTGATAAGTGTCCACAGGTCATCAGTCAACATTGTTTTGGTTGCAAGAGGCAGTTCACTACACGCTGAATGATTCTATTAACCTTCTGCCGTCGTATCGTCGCTACATGGCTAAAATAATCAACAAAACGCATGTATCTGGGAGTGTTCTATCTTCTTTCAGTTTTCCAGTTCCAATTTTTGCAGCGAGTACTCATGCAAAATACCACACTGCTTACGCTCTGCAGCTAACCATTAGGAAAGAGGGTGCTAACCTCTAAGAAAAACATACAAAATGGAGATCAAGGCAAGGCCAGTGCTGCCCTGTTTACAACGAAAAGCTCTGCCACCTGCTGGTCGCAGTCCGCAACTACACGAGCAATTTGGCGATTCAGAATGAAAATCAAAATAATTAATCAGGTCGCTGATATTAGGCTGCAGAAAACAGCAATATTAAACAAAACATTTTCTTGAAATACTTTGTATATATACTTTTAATTTTTTCTCATTAAGCTCAGGAAATAGGTAATTAACCCCTTAACTGGCAGGTCACTGGAGCTGTTTGAATAAAAATGTAAACATAACTACCTTACATTATTATTACTTTACAATCACTTGCAAATTAGCTAAAACTATCATGTTCAGTTTTTATTATACGTAATGCTATCCCTCATACAAATAAACAATAGCTACAAATAAAAGAATGAGTATTAAAATATTTGCCACAAATTAGAGGTGCTTTACTATCAAGTCAAGTAGGTTTAGCTTCTAATTAAAAAAATAATACAAAGGGACGTTCACTTTGAAGCTTCTAACCAGAGCTGACTAACATGTAATGATTCAGTAAATTATGCAACAGTATCAGTTATCAAGACTTCAGATCAATACCACTTTATATTATTTAAAGTTGGAATGCAGTTTGCTTGTTTATCTTCATGCACTGCCCTCTAGAGGCTCAAGAGAAGTCAGAAGTGAACTGATTCATATATTCTTGTTGGAATACCTACCAGAAAATTGTGTTTAGTGGTTTACTTTAGATACAGAAATGAAAAGAAATGTGTTATTTGCATATAAACAAAAAAACAACAACTGTTTTTATTTGCCAAAAAACCTGCAAAAATACATTGTGTTTCTCAAAACATGCCAGTTCACACCTCTGCCTCTTTTCTGTGAAAATATGAGTGGATGAAAAGTGAGTGGGAGAAGAGGAAACAGGACAGGGGAGGCTGCATGTGAGTAGAGATGATAAATCTGCAGAGAGGTTTGGGCTTTTGTTTGATGTTTGCTGCATTATACAGTCTCCCATAAAGCAGGAGTTTATTCATTTCTAAACCAAAGCTGAACTGAGCTCAAACAATGTATTAGAAAGTTTGCAAATTCTTAAGATTCAGACTTTATCTCATGTGACAGATTTATTTTTCTCTCAAGTCAAAAACACAGATGCACAAGATGTGAAAATGGTAAACAATTTAATTCCTGCATGCAGATTTCTTACTTGAAGCTCATGGGACTGTTTTGCATTATTCATGCTGAAGTCACATGAAACTCAACCCTTTCCAAAATACAGAAACTAACATTGGAGTTTTGCATGAAAGGGAAATAAAGCAATTAAGACAAAAATGAAGGAAACATATTTCTAAAGGGGAAAGGAGTGAGATGCATAAAAAACAAGGTTTGCAATGCATCTGGAGTTGATTAATTGTTTTAAAGGAACGTCTAAAGAAGCATGCAAATCCCAGAGACCTAAATGTATAAACTTATGATCACGCAATCCACAAAACATTATAATACCATTGATGATAATGTAAGCAGCACAAGCTCACATCACATGGGAGAGAGAGAGAGAGAGAGAGAGAGAGAGAGAGAGAGAGAGAGAGAGAGAGAGAGAGAGAAAAGAGATCAGTGAGCTTGCTGTGGCTCTAAATCCCCACTGTTTAAATCCCACTCAGTCCCCTGCGGCTGCTTAGCAACCCCTCTCTAGCACAATATACTCTGGATTAACAGGGTAAAGCGTGACCGCTGCCTCCTCAAAACCAGAGTCAAGGGTGCTCTCCCATCCTATCAGCACCACATGAAGGCCCCATGATTTATTAAAACGTGGCTTCAAAACACACACACACACACACACACACACACACACACACACACACACACACACACACACACACACACACACACACACACACACACACACACACACACACACACAGCAATACAGTAGAGCAAGTTCACATCCACAAGGGGGTCCATCAGACTGAGGTAATAGGGAATATTTTCCTCATTTTGCTGCCACATTGTCAACATTCAGCTTTGCATCTCACTTCACCCAAAGTGGATTTCCCTCCCAACTGCACAGATTTGCTGCAGACTCTCTATATTCACTTATAGGCTCTGAGCAAATAATGAATCCCAACCATTCTCATGTTTTGACCCTAAAAATAGAAATTTGGTTTTAAATACCGAATATTCAGTTTTTCTTTGTGCATTTTTGAATAATCAGAGAATATGCGGTGATATTTCAGCTGGCTGAGATGTGCCCACAGTGCTGAAATAAGAATCCTCTTGCAGAAATCAAATCGATGATGATGATGAGGAGGAGGAGGAGGAGGGGATCCGTTTTCATATCCTGTCACTGCGCTCTGGACGAAAGAGGTGACCGATGGTTCAATGACATGTAGAAGAGCGCAGCTGACACTTCTGTTCGCTTCATTGATTTTTTTTTAGTGTGGTGCAGGGAAATAAAAAGAGTTTTATCATGTAGATCACCAGTTGTCACCAGAGTTTTGGAGCAGGGCGCTGTGTGACACCAAAGCCCTTCAGAGCGCGTCAGCTGCCTAAAAGCGTTAAATATATGGACGCGCAAAGCCCCTGAGAATCAAAGGAAAGGGATTAAAATGCTCAAAGTGCATCAGCCCTGAATCCTTCTCGCCAGATGCACGCCGCCACTGGCCAGAGCAGAATTGCAAAAATAACCAAAACGAGCAGATGCACCTCTTCACCATCAGCATGTCTGAAAATGACATTTTTCCTTTAAGATGATGTAAGACATTACTTCACTGGGTGATTTCTCTCCCTCTCCCCCTCTCCTTATTTTCTCAGTGGCACAGCTTGGAGCAACATTATCTTAAACCTTCTGCCGCTTTAGATTCCGCACTCAGCAGTTTGGAGAGATGCGGTGCGTAAAGGAGTCCCGCTTCCAGCCTCCTCCCTGTGTGAGCGCGTCTCAGCATCCCAGCGGCCAGGAGCGGCGCTCAGCTGCACCGTGAGGAGATGCTTTTACGCGCTTTCCCTCCCTTTTAGTTCATTCTGGGTTTAGATGGCTGAACTAGAAGCCGGACGCAGATCTTCTTAGAAAAAAACTTGAAATGTTTGCATGTTTATGGTGTCAGCGCCAGGAGAGGATTAGACTTCATGAAGTAACCCAGTGGATATGTGTAACATGATGCTGATTATGAGAATCGATTCCGTTCGGAGAGGATGCACCGCGCACCTTTACGCATGAAGGATGTACAGTGGACACACCTCGGGACTGTGGTGTCCTGAAACACTGGATGTGAGGGCTGCGGATCGAGGCATGCGTCGGGTTTAAGCTGCACCCCGACCCCTGAACTTCTGGGACTCCTAATCCAGACTTCATTTATTATTATTATTTTGCTTTTCTTGTTTGCAAAAGCTGGACAAAATGGCATTGAGCGAAAACTGCAAAACGCAACCCGCCAAAGAGGCGCAGAATCCTCCAACGGACGTTATTGAGCTGAACGTGGGTGGGCAGGTTTATTACACTCGTCACGCAACCTTGACAAGCTTTCCAAATTCCCTGCTGGGGAAGCTCTTCTCTAACAAGAAAGGCTCCTCTAACGACTTGTCACGGGACCTCAGAGGACGCTATTTCATTGACAGAGATGGCTTTCTGTTCCGCTATTTGTTAGACTACCTCAGAGACAAGCAAGTAGTCCTCCCTGATCACTTTCCAGAGAGGGGGAGGTTGAAAAAAGAGGCAGAGTACTTCCAGCTGCCGGAATTGGCCAAACTTTTGTCAGCGGAGGAGTCGAAACTCTTTCCAGACGACGTGTATTACAGCGACCGGGATGATGAATCCCAAAGCAGCGATCAGAGGTTTTACGCGTCTCACTCCTTGGACCGGAGGTACGGATACATCACGGTGGCTTTCAGGGGCGCGTGCACCGCGGGGGGCAGGGAAAGCCACTCTGACTCCAAGGCTAAAAAGTTACCGAGAATCTTCATCAGCAGCAGGATCGGTTTGGCTAAAGAGGTGTTCGGAGACGCGTTGAACGAGAACAGAGACACGGACCGGCCGCCGGACCGCTACAGCTGCAGGTTCTACCTCCGGTTCAAACACCTGGAGAGGGCTTTCGACATGCTGTCAGAGTGCGGCTTCCACATCGTGGCCTGCAACACGTCCCTGTCTGCGTCATCCGCCGGCCGTTACGCGGACGACAGGGTCTGGTCCAATTACGCACAGTACATCTTCTACCGTAAGTGGAGGTTTACTCAAACTCTGAGCGAGTGAATGTGAGTTTTAGACCTCTATAGACTAAAACATCAACACAACAATCACATAAAGCTTAAACATGTAAAAAAAGAGAAATAAACCCCTCATTCCCTCCATCCACGTCTCCCCAAATATAAATCCTTGTCAACAGCTGACTTAAAACTCGTGTTTAGGGATGGAGATGAGAAGCAGACTTGCCCGTGATCCCCAGGGAAGTTGAGTCACAATGCTGCTACACTTCAAGTACACATGCGTCATGCGTAAACACGGCGCACTGCTCAGATTTTGCCAACCGCCGGGTTATGAATAATATAGCACCAGTGGGCAGACAAGAGGGGAGAGAAAAGAAGAGATCACATGAATGCTTCTGCCTTTCTTTGGACCAGTTTTCCTTGAAGACAAAGATTGTGCACCAGAAAACAACTTAATTAGCAGCAAACCTGTCTTTTCTTTGCAGAGTGGGGAGTTTAGCCATATGGCCAATTAAAAAGCAGTTCCTGAATATTTCCATTTAGAAAAACTGAGGGTTTGTGCAAAAAGGTGGACTAAGAATGCAGTGTTGTTAATAAAGGTCAATTTTTACAAAAATGGTCAATCAGGACCCTTAAAATCAACAATGGATGAATTTATTTGAGCTCTTCATCTCTTCATCAGCATTCAGCATTAAATGCAGATGACAAAGTGTCAAAGCAAAGAGATGAGTTGGATGGAAAAAGAAAAGGGAAAATTTAAGAAAATAAAGAGGATGGATGAGAGAGCTGCTGAGGAGGAGGAATGTGGGGGGGAGTAAAAGTTGCATGAGACGAGGCCATGGGGAGAAGGAGCTGATGCAGAAAGAAGCGAGAGGGAGCTGGAACAAAAATAGATTAAAGTAAGGATCAGACAGGAAACTTCATGGAAGGAGAGGGAGGAGGCGGAGAAGAAATTTGGGGTGTTGAGACACAGAGGCAGGAGGAAGAAGAAGAGCAGAGAGAGCGGACGAGGTGTAATGTAGGCATGAGGAAACAGAGGCCTTGTCAGGATGATGGATAGACACATCAAAAGCAGACAGGCGTGAGAGCCCCTCCTTCATGGCAGCGCCGCGGCCCGAATCCACTATCAGAACCACCACTGTAACCTGGTTCTGAATGTGGGACACCGGCTGGCCTGGAGCAGGTGAACAAAGCATCGTTCTGGGAGAGCAGCTATAATATTGTTTGGCGTCCCAATTCAAACCTCCAAACATCAGAACATACGAAGCGAAGATGACAGTGTAAAATGAGCAATCAAGCTCAAGCCTGTCACTTTCTTAACCTCATCCAGGCTTCTCTTAAAGCTAAAAGCATCAGTTTTCCTTCATGGTGTCACAGGGTTCCTCATTAAGACCAGCTGCAATCCATTCTAGCCTCGATCAAAAGTGATGTTGGTTTCTTTCCAGGCAAAAAGAAGAAACATTCTCAAAAAACCCTGTAAAAGTAGAGTGTGATTTCATCATTTGCTGCTGATAGCCAAGGCAAATTATGTCACTTTGACCAAAATCACATTGGAGTGAAAAACAAAAACACCCAAACACTTTAACTGGGGCTGAACGTTCCAACATGTCTTCTAAACCATCACAATCTCCTCATTCTGGTCAGTAATCATGACTGAATGGTAGCTCCGCTCTGCCAAAACAAAAATGATTTTATTTTGCACACAGATGCACTGGAAACAAATATACCCCAAAATATATAAACAGAATGAGTGGATTTAGTCTCAAACACCAGGATAAAGAGCAGACTCATAAAAAATAAAATAAAAAAACATATAAAATAAAAAACAATCAATAAAAATGCAAACACTTTCCCCAAATTAGGATTTATCTAAAGGCAGTGAGTCAGAAATCCAGATCGGGACTTATCGAGCCAAATTCATTTGCATAAAATCAATTAGTCAAAGTTAGTAAAAATATTTTAAATAGAAGTTTTTACATTTATTTTTACCCGTATGATTTCAACTGATTCTGTTATTAAACATAAATCCAGGGTGTTTTGCATGAGTTTTTTTATATTGCTGCTGTGATTAGCATGCTTCCAGTTATTTTATGCAAACCATCTCTGAAGAGGAGGCTGTTGTTTAATATGAGTGCAATCTGCAGCCTTAAATGTTTCCTCTGTCTCTTCGCATCTATATAACCCATAAAACTGTAAGCCATAATGTACACTGGGAGAGCATTGACTTTACAACCTGCTGTCATCTGGAATGAAATAACTGCATAACCTGCTTTGAACTTATTGATTTCTAAAAACAGCAGCAGAAATCATCACAAACTGCAGTCAAAATGGGGGATTTCCACAGTAAAGATGAAGAATGGCTGCATGTTTTAGGTCTGCCTGCTAAAATACCCGAGCAGCCTTCATTCTTGCCTGGAATGAGATGATGTGCAGCCATAAAGGCTTCTGAACAATGGCCACAAAGCTGCAGGGAGGGAGACATGGAAAGTAATCAATTGCTCTGGTGCAATTGGATGCAGAGATTGGCTTGTGGCTGAGATCTAACAGGAGCCTGGTCGGAGTGTGGATTGGCAGTGCCTACAAGAGATGGATGGCGTTCCCATGAATAACTCATTTATGCCTTTAATAGTACCTGGGCTGAGAGATTGTTGGAAAAAAAGTGGGAAGGTGTAGCAGAACTCTGCGTGCACTTCATCAATCGAAGCACACAATCTGCTCCAACTTTGGAATAAATCTGACTTTATTGAAAAGCTGCAGATACAAAAGGAACATTGAGTTTTTGAAACCAATCATCCTATAAAGCAGCAAATATCAGATCACTGTCAAGCTTTTAGTCAAAAGAGACCTTTACAGAACTAGGTTTTCACAAAAAGGACTATTTAATTATCTCGTAAATTTCTAATTGAATTCATGATATAAAGAAATGGTGATGTTAGTTATCACTTAATGCAGAAAGGTGGGTCAGAATGTGACTTTTAGCTAAATATCTAATGAACCTACGAATGGATTTTAATGAAACTCTCAGGAATTTACCTTTGTATGTTTGTCTATAACCGATTAACTTTTGGAGTCAGTCCAGTTGAAGATGGCCGTCACAGCTAACCAACAGCACAAAAATGGCTATACAGCTCAAGTTTCATGTGATGAGAGTCACACATACTCCAAAGTTCTAACAGGTTGGACCAGACTATTGAGTGTGATCATAACATTATTTTAAAGATTTGACCAAAACTACTTTAAGTCAATCATTTCTCAAAATAAAATAAAAAATCTAAGTTCATAACTCATGAGAGGTGGTGAGTGATGAAATGAGATTGACTTTTTTATGATTTGAGTCAAAATAAACTAATTTTATATCAAAAAGTGATTTATGTTTTTAATTGTTTATAAAGGTATTTGGTCTAATTTAGCAAAAGCACACCATATAGTTGCCGACTTTTATTACCAGAAATTGTCATTTTTCACTAATTAATTAAAGCCGCACTCTGGATTATTTCAGCAAGAGAGCAGTTTTTGAATCTAGCGTCCAAAGGCTCCTCCTCAAAACCTCTCGACACGCGTGTCCGGTCGCGTGTGTGTGCGTGCACACGGCGCATATACTTCGGGCATAATGTGTACAGCTCAATGTGTAGGGTTTAATCACTCACAGTTCACAATCTTATTCCAACAATACTACGAGGGTCTGAAGAGCCCTCTCTGTCCCTGCTGCTTCTGATATTAGCTCTGTTAGCAGGGAGCTGCTGCTGGACTCTGAAGCTGAACTTGACTCGGTCCTGGATGAACTTTCTGACCAAAATAAACGTGTAACCCTGTCAAGCCTTGCCATTTTGTGAGGTGAAAGGATTAAAAATTAAAATAAATCCATCTTTAGCTGGGGAATGGGTAGGTTTTTAGTAGAAATGAGCTGTGAGTCCTCAGTGAACGAGCTGTGGCAAACAGAGAAACACACGGAGCGTCCTGTACGACAGCGCCCCCTACTGGTACAGGTTTGGTCGATGCGCGTGCATGTTGAGAGAATGCAGACATTTGAATTTCATTGGCTGAAAAATGTCAGCGGCAAGAAATAATGGAAAGGGGTCTCTAGGAGGAAGGAGGGTCTTCATCAGAATGACAGATGTTGTGGAACTCAACCCATAGATCATAGTTTAGACCTGAAATATCATTTAAAACATTTAGAAAACTTTGATACAGAGAAAAATAATCCAGAGAGCCGCTTTAAACAAAATAAAGACTTATAATATAAAATAAAGACTAAACTAACTGTGTGGACTTTATTTAAAACACCCTGTCCCTGATTTTGCTATTTTCTGCATTGTGAAGTTGCTGGGAGGCAGGTAGCAGTTCTTCTTGAGTCCGACATCTAACACCTTAATGATCCCTCCAGAGACACTTAATGGCTTCTTGGATGTGAATCTCCTCACATTGCAGGAGGCTGAGTGTTTTTCTGAAGACCCCGGGATTCCCTGTGTTGGTATGCAGGAGGTGACCTTTGCACATTACAGTGTTTCTCAGGGTGAAAGGAACTCAGGGTGTTTATCTGCTCTCGAGGCATCGTTTAGTGGGTGATAAGATGCACTGAAACACTTCTTTCCACCTCCTAAGGAAAAGGTGTGGCTCAGGGTCAAAGGAGTGGCCGATATAGACGTTTCAATCTGCCTGCGTTGCTTGTTCATCTCTCTGGCAGGGTGACACTCAGCGGACTGGCACTCATGAGGGGACAGCGCTCGTTTGTCATTAACAGCCAGCCTCTGTAGCTGTCACTCTCCTCATGGAGAGCAGCTAATGTGGAGGCTACAAGCTCAATAACCTTGATTTAAACGATTTAATGGTTGTTTTGGACTCCTCGTGTTTACCGTGACGTACTTCCCACCTGCCCCTCTCTCATCAGAGCTCCTGATGAGTGCTGGCTGCACGGAGAGTCCTGAAGGTAATTACTGTAGACAAATTCATGTATATGCAGATGTTACAGGCATCCTTTACATGGCAACAGAAGGGCTGCGGTCATCAGTTAGGCTGGACACAAATTGATGAAGCGAGTCTCTGTGAAATGGATTTCCCTCTCTCCGTACAGTCACTGAGTCTGCAAGACAAGCCTCTTTTATTTATTTAATTTTTTTCTGCTGCAAGGATACACTGGCCTAATTTGTGAGTTAACGAGCATGCAAAGGATGCTTCTCTTGAGGCAGAAGACAATAAAAAAATAAGGAACCCGGAGAATATTAAAGATCAGACGCTGACTGTCTGAGAGTTTATGCACAATCAAAGTGGTTTACAGTCAACATATTATATATTTATTATTTTAGAATAAAAACAGGTGAATGCTCCTTGTTTTGTTTGATTTCCAAAGTCTTGCCACAGAAAATGTTATTGCACTTGAGCCGTGCAGCACCTGAAGCACTTCAAGATATTTCAGACGGTTCTGTCTCACAGGGTGAAGATGTGACACTGCAAACATCAGGCTGTAATAAAAGTGAATAAAGCTGTTCCCCCCATCCCCCAGATTGTTTTATGACTCAGGTCAGATGTAAAAGGATGTTTCCAGTTCAAAACTTTTGTCATTCTGATTGAAAGCACAACTCAACTGAAATTCAAATTTTAGGACGGAGGCATCTTTGGATCTTTTAAAATTGGAAATATTTAGCTCTTTGCACAGTTTTTAGCACGTGATTGTGCAGAATCCTATCTAGGGTTACATAACTGAGTCATGGTGCAAAGCGGTAATTTTCAGACACCTTTTATGAGTCACTTTAAAAACACACACACACACAAAATCAGGGGAGAAGCTCAGTGACATTTTGCATCAGTTTGTTAAAACGGCCTTCAGTCCACATCATGTCCTACTTTTCTGCCAATTAAAAGTCTTTAAAATGCAGTAAAATCTCCTTAAAAGCAGTTTCTCTGAGGCATGAGGACAAACATCGGCGCTGTCGCTGGAGGAGACCAGCCTCCTGGGACACGCAGAACTCCGCTCCATCTCTGTGATTTTCATGGTGCAGACTCCGCCTGAGTCTGGACCAGCCCCAGTCTTTTACTGTGGAGGAAATAAGATCTCTTAGTCGGGCGGCAGCGAGCTGAGAAAAACACATTACAATCAATAGCTTCCCTGAAAAGATACTAAAGTGAACACACCCACTTGTTTAAATGTACCAGAGAGGGACTGCACTTCCTGAAAAGGCTCTTAGCTCTTTCCATGGGGTTGAAGGAGGACGTCAAATCTTGACATTTTAGCAATTTTATGTAAAGATCTCAAGTTTGTGACATGCATAACTTTGTGTTCAGCATAAGACTAAAGACACAATTTTTAAACATTTTAAGGCAGCTCAGTCATTTTGGGACTCTGTAGGGTCAGTTCTTATCAAGTCAGCTTGACATGAACTGGGGTAGTGCAGGACCCAAACGCAGGAGGACAGAGGCAGGAACAGGTGAGGTAAAACATAAAACAGCTTTATTGCTTGCTGGCTGCAGGAGACACATGAGGTTAGGGATGCAACACAAGGAACTGACAGGAAGTGACTGAACTAAACAGCATATATAGACAGGGAGCTAATCAAGGAGACGAGATACACCTGGAGGGGATTAGTGCAGGACACAGGAGGAGGAACACAGGCACAAACTGGAAGGGGGCATAATATGACACAGCTGTTTAATTCTTTCTGCATTTAATTTCATTTTTTCAGCTGAAGAATAGGACAACTCAAACTTAGCAATTTCGGCCAATATTTTCTTATCCTTGCCTGTTTTGTGGGCATGAAAAATTTAATTTTTCTAAGTGATGATTGTAGAAACCATATAAAGTCACCTCTCTTTGTTTTCCTGACAATTTTCTTTTACAAAAAGCTTTCAGACATTTTTTAAAAGCTCTTTATGATCTGAGATTACAGTAAAAATTAAAAAATCCTGAAAAGTAATTTTAGGGTGCTACTCCATTTCATAATAAATCAGCTTTCTGCTATGAATCCCAACTAAAACAATTTGGAACAAAATACTTGTGTTCTGATTTATAGGGTTTATAAACCCTGATTTATAAACTGCACCAAGATAGAAAGAAATGTTAAAGCTGCTGCCAGTGGCTCAATAGGGTCACCATGGTAACTGCACACTTGTGTCTGTTAGATGAATAGTAACACAGATTTAAACTGAGTCAAACAGCTGCTGTGCAAAAACTACAAGCTGTATTTAAAAAATTATGTTTCTATAATGTTGTAGTTAGGAGATGCCTAGGAGATGCCTATTCTTCTAGTTTTGAAGATAAATGTTTTAGCTTTAATAGAAGTTAATGGGCATTTGAATGTGTGCAATCTGCAGTTTGAGAGGATCTGAGACTAAACCACTGGACTTATAGCAGTGAGAGACTAACTTGGTGAAAGAGGATGAAATTATCTATGTGTTGATGTATAAACGGTATAAGAAGTGCAAAGTTTGTGGGAGTAATAAGAGTTTCCTTGCAAAGTTTTGGAAATTTTAAAATCTCAAAGCCATCATCACTCAATAGAACATTTGATTGAATCAACTTCAAAAACAACTAAACTGTGGTGTGTAAACATGGCAAAAGATTCCATTTTGGTCACTTAGACTTTATTTGACCCATTTAAACTTTGAGAGTTGTTTCTAATGTAAAGTCAGCCTGAGCTACAGAGATCCAAAGAGGGATGGGTGTTGTGTGTGTGGAAACTGCACAGTCTGGTGTATTTTTCAATGTCTTTTTCCAAATCTGCAGGAACCGAAGCAAATTTAAACATCCTGACAGAAACAGAAGAATAATGAGCAAATAGTAATAAAGGTGCTTCAGTGTGTGTGTGCACCATTACTCTCGGGGTGCTTAAATAATCTGCATCATGTTTGTTTTCACAAAAATAACACATCCACGCTCTGTTAAGAATAACCATTATAATAAAATAAAATAAAAACACAAAGCTCCTGCCTCTCAGTGGCTTGATAAATATTAATTCTCCGGCGTGGCCTGAAATTTTTCTGTTGCTATTATTGGGTGTTGGCTTGTTTCCTAATCGGGTTGCCCCTCTGGACTACAGCATCCATCCATTTAGAAACAATGCTCAGCTTCCTCCTCCTCACTGAAGTGCCTGCATCCATTTGCCTGGTGCTGCTGGATTCAGTGGGATTCATTTTCTGTGGGGAAATTGGTGCTCTGATTGGCCTCTTAACTCATGGATTAGCCATTAAAAAGCTGTTAGCAACTCTCTCTCTCTCTATCAGTTCAATGCAATCATTTCACCAGAGATAAGGTCATTATTACTGTCAGCGCAGAGAGGTTAAAATCCCCCGTGAACTCTGGAAATGATGAACAAATCATCACTCCCCTCCCATGAGATTCCTGGCTATCGAGTCTGGATCGTCGTCACGTTAGAAAAAAGCTGTTAGGAGTTAGTTTCTGTGAGTTCATGCTGCTGTTTACATACACATTTCTCACACTGCACTTTTCTATCCGTAAGCAGATCTAAACAAGATCATAGATCGCGGTTATTTTTGGAAAAGAAAGACAGCGCTGGTGTCTTTACTTGAACACTTCACAGGCCAGCAGGCAGGACTGTGCAGAATTTCTGCTTCATAATTAGCTGAGTGGGAGGAAGTGAGATGAAAAAAGAAGAAGGTAGAGGGGGAAGAGAAGAGAGACGGTTCAAATCTTCTGCTGGAACGCAGTCTTCCAAACTTTACGACAGGAGATCAGGATGCCCTCGGGGTCGACCGTCTGTTTACCTGCTTTTTGTTCTTTGCTGCCCCTCTTAAGGTGGAAATCATATTGCCTGGCTTATTTGACTGGCTGATCCGAAACAGAGCTAATACGCCATTGACTTGGAAGCCTGGTTACAGGTCTAATTAGAAACTGTGACAGGAAAGCAGATTGCTTTGGGTCGGAGACAAGCTTTGCCTTGGGAAATGGAAAAAGGTCTTTCAATGAGTCGTTCTGAGCCGTTTGAGCTCTGGGGTTCTCTTTATTAGAGGATGCAATATGCACAGCTCATCAGCTCTTTTAGATTAGAAATTAAATGTCAAAGAAATCACGTGTTCTGACTGAACTCTTTAATTACCTACAGCCATCTAACAGTAGCTTAGATAACGACGGGATCTGTTGTTTTTCAGTTATCATCACAGAAGTCTGTCACTAGAATTCCTGCTTGCAACTAAAAGCATACTGAATTTGTGTTTTATCCTAGGCGGACCTTCACGCTGGTCGTCCTCTCACTGTGACTGCTGCTGCAAGAGCCACAAAAGTGAGCGGGAAGGAGAGAGCGGCACATCCTTCAACGACCTCTCCACTTCCTGCTCTGAGACCCAGTCAGAGGCCAGTTCCCCCCAAGGAACCGTGATCTGTGGCCCCGTGAGCCGACATTCCAACATCCAGACGCTGGACCGCCCTGTGCCCAAAGGGCCCGTCCATATGCTGCAGCAGGCAGAGATGCGTCGCAAGACAGACATGCTCCGAGTGAGGACCTTCGGGGTGCGGGAACGAGAGGCCGCCAAGAGGAAAGCAAACAAGGAGAAGATGACTCCGGAACAGGAGCTGGAGAAATGCATTCAGGACTTCCGGCGCATCAGGATTCCTGATCGCTTTCCTGAGAGGAAGTACATGTGGCAATCGGAGCTCCTGAGAAAGTATCGTCTCTAAAGATGAGCGAAATAGTGAGAATAAAGACAAAGTACCACAGTCAGTAAAGACTACTGAAATGCATCGGCAATACACTGCACACTCTAAGACACAAACTGTAACAGATTAGGAAAAAAACCTGAACTGCAAAGCACACACAGTACAAATCAGAGGGAGTTATTGATTTGTAAAGTTTGCACCGTGTTGTTTACGATATGCACGCGTGTAAATCAGTATGAGGATAGAAACAAAAACACACTGCAGGTTATAACATCACCGACAACAAAGCAACCTCAGGGGAACCATCGTTTCAGTTCACCAACCTTTCACATACTGTGTGTGTGTGCAGTAGCTGTTTTTAAAGCTGGATGTACCCAGATGGTGCTGCGACTACGCAATGGGATATCACTATACTTCACCGATAACACAACATGTACGTTGAGTATGCTTTGGCAACAGCACTGCATGTCATTTCACCCTTAGCATAATTATGCAATATCAAAACAAAGATCCAATCCACCGCCGTGTCGTGAGTGAGAGGCCGAGGGACGGAGCACTGCCTAGATCTGTTTGCCAATGTAGAAATCTTTGTCTGATGTTGTCATTTTGTGTTGGTTAGATGTGGGTAGAGTATAAAATGCCAATGGATGTTGATCTAACCCCTGATTGTAAGTGTGCTGAAAAAGTAAATAAATGGGCCAGAATTCCATTTAATGATGTGGACTTTCTTGTGACCTTTAAAAATCAATCTCCTAATCATCTCTCCGCCGTAGCACCTTCAGAAGCAGCCGTCTAACGGGACTAATTATCGTGATGTGAACTGGACATATGGTCTTAACACATCGCTCATTTGCACCGTGTGTCCTGGAACGAGACCTGCTGACTTTTCGGCTCAGAGATGTATAATAGTGTGGACTTGTGCACGTGGATCAATCTTCCATTCATAAAAAGCAGATTAGAAAAAGCAAACGATGAGCAGAAGAGCAACATGGAGGCTTTTTAATCCACAGCTCCACATGGGGACACAGGCTTTGGAACTTTTTGTGCTATAGAGCAGTGTAGAATCACAGTTTGCTCATGAATTGGTTTTTGCTGATCTAGAATCAGATCTCTCAATGCTGCTGCATAAAAGCAGTGCTCCTAAAGTGTTTTTTTTTCTGAAGGCATAAACAGTCATAAAAGAGGTTTGCATATCCGACCACATTTTGTAGAATTAAATGTTACCGTGTCACAGTGCAGTCTGCAAAGTTGGACTGTCAGAAAACTTTTGACTGCTTACGTAACTGTGCTCCGAAGAAGGAGCTGAACAACTTCAAACATTCTAAAAATTCAGCAAGCACTCAATTAAAGTGAAGGCTCGTACAAAAGGAGGCAGCACAAGAAACAAAACTGACAAAAACCTAAAGAACGATCTACAAGTTTTACAAGGAAACTAGAAAAAAAGGAAACAGATTTATGAAAAGTACAGAACTTCTCAGTTCTGATGTGATGTAAACAAGTTATGGAACGCAAAGGACAAAATAACCCCCAAACTATGACAGTCCCAGTTTTTGTAGTTTAAGGCCAGACTGACTTTGTGATGTTTGAACCATGTGGGCCAAGCTTGCTTTCCTCTTTGTTTTTCCATTAAAACTTAAATGCTTAGGGTTCCTTTCATGCTGCTGAATGATGCTGGTTGTTTTTCAGCTTTAAAAGAACTTCATACCAAAAGCGCTCCATTATTTAAAAAAAAAAACAACAGCAGCAGTACATCTCTGAGAAGCCGCCATATTCATTTACTTCTGCCATCATTCTATTCCTGCTCCCTCAGGCCTCGGCTCGGCGTTGACAAGCCTTCTATCAGATTCAAATATTGTAATTTTCAGCTCATCAGTCCAGAGCACCTGCTGCCACATGTCAGAACGCTCCTTCAGCCGCTGGACTCTCATGTCACTTTTTTTCAGCGGTGCACCGTTTCCTTGGCTCACCTTTCAGTTTCCAGTCCTCACTTGTGCTCATTTTTTGTGCCTCTTCAGAAGCCTTTTGACAGCACATGGAGGGACCTGCCAGCTGCAGAGTTTCTGCCTCTGACTGAAGATGCAGGATTCTTCTTACTGATGAAATCGTAATCTTTTAGGTGAAGCTTTTGTTCCTTCTGCACACCTATTTACTTTTTACTGAAGTAAAAGAAGAACCCATCGTTTTATGTTTTATTGTTGCTTTGTGTTTAGTTTTTAGTTCTATAATTTTGTTTTTTTTATCCCTGCAGATGATTTGAAAATATGAAAACAAGATAATGTTGCAGTTTCAGTAGGATAATATTGGTATGACACGATAAAATACAATGTTGTGAAAAAGTAGTTGCGACGTACAGATTTATTCTGTTCTTGCTTACTTGTCACAGCTAAATGTTACAGATTAGCAAACAAATTTTAGTATCAGACAAAGATAACCGGCAATATAAAAGGCAGTTTTCAAAAGATGATCTAATTTATGAAAAATAAATAAACTATCCAAACCAACCTGGCCCTATGTGAAAAAGTAATTGCCCCCTTTGTTAATTCATGAAATAATTGTGATTAACCAAATTATTTGGGAAGCTGAGTTCAGTTTCAGTAGTCACACCCAGGCTCGATTACCAGACCTGTAGAATTAAAAAATCACTTCGATAGAACCTGTCTGACAACATGAAGTAGGCTAAAAGATCTCAATAAGCAAAACATTGTGTCCTGTTCTAAAAGAACAAAGGAATCCAGAACTACATCTAAAGCCCTGCAGACCTTACATGCTTAAAGTTAAGATCAGAGGTCACGATTCAGCAATAAGGTTTTTATTTCTCGTAGATCAAAGTCACTGCAGCCATTTTTCCTGAACTTACAAGGAGCATTATACAGTATGAGCCAATACAATACAATATGACATACTGTACTGCAAGGCAGTGCAGTATATTATATGATGTAATACAATGCTATAATGCAGTGCAATAAGATACAATACAACCTGATATACAGTTTGATATTATACAATGGGATACATACAAAATAATAAAATAAAAATTGTTTTGGACTTTCATTTGGGGCTGCCCCAATACCTGTAATCACAAAAAAAAAATCAGAGGTGGGTAGTAACTAGTTACATTTACTTGAGTAACTTTTTGAAAAAATGAACTTTTATGAGTAGTTTTAATTCACTGTGCTTTTTACTTTTACTTGAGTAATATTTTTGTTATGTATTGCTAGTCCTCAGTAAAATCTCTGAACCCTCTACTTACTGTAATTTAGAACAAACACGTTTTAACAAAAATACACCAAACACAGACACACACCTAAATGAGACCACCTGTTTCTGCACCAGCTTTGTTTTCCTACTGTCATTTTATATCTGTTTTGCTAGCTCGCTATTTTTATCTAGCTAGCTAGCTTGCAAGAAAGCTAGATATAGATAGCTAGCTACATGAATAGATAGCCACATAGCTAGCTAGCTAGATTTACTGTAAGTATTGGCATTATATTGAAAATAAAAATGACTTTTTAAAGTGTTTCTTCTGCTTTAAATGTGCTATTTTGTAATTTTAGTATTTGTATCAGTGTTTTTCATTTTAGCCTAGTTAAGATACTATAATTTCCCCCAAACTGTATATTTTTGTCTGTCTGGTGACATAATAAAAAAAACATTTAGATGTTACTCAGTACTCAAGTAGACTTTTTACCAAATACTTTTTTTAAAAAACTTTTTACTTAAAGTATTTTTTGGATACTTCTACTTAATTAAATTTTTTGGGTACTCTACCCACCTCTGCAAAAAAAACTCCAGACATCGGAATCAATTGAACGCACAATGTAATTGACACGAAACGGCAGGAAGCCAGACCCGATGGTGCAGAGGAGGGTGGAAGCAGGAGCAGGAGATGAAGGGTAAAATCCAAACATGAAGTGTTTATTGTAAAAAGAACTAAGGACCAGACCAGACTTGACTTGATAAAACTACAAACTAGGACTACAGGATGACAAGATAACAGAACACGACTAAGCAGAACATGACAGATGAACCGACAAGGAGACACGGCACAGAAGGGCTTAAATACAGAGGCAGGTAATCAGGGAATGAGGAGCAGGTGAGTACATGGGACAGGTGGCAAACAAGAAACAGGTGGGGACGATAACTAATTACTGGAAGGGATAACAAGACAGAAGCATGAAAACATAGGGGCAACTAAACTGACATGAACTAAAACCTGAACCATAACATGAATAAGAATAAATTAAAGACCAGAACCAACTAGACACAGATAACAGACTAAAACTAAACACAGAAACCTAACCATGAACTAGAAAACTAAAACAGAAGTACCTAAACACAGGGAAAACTAACTATGAGCATGGAAAACTAAACAGAAGAAACAAAACACCAGAAGACTAACTATAACTAAGTGAAAACATGGGACTAACTGAAACCTGAGAAAACTAAACAGAAAATGACTGAACAAAAAGAAAGGAAAAAACTAAACTATGACCAGACAGACAGGAAATCATGACAGTAATGGTTAGATTCAACACTCAAATAAATTATCAATGAAAGAAAAATACATTGACAGTATTTTCCAACAATGCATTTCAGTTAGACATGACGGATGAATATTCCACATGTTTAACTGAGCTCTAATGAAAACCAGTTAGCCTGCACCCAGCGGCCCACCTCTCACTTCATTTAAAACGTGAAATAAATCTAAATCCCCTCTTGTTGACATTTGTACATGCACTTCATCCTCTTGAAAACATCTCAAGGCGAGAGGAAGAGAACCACGGCACAGAGAGCACTATTTTTAGCTACCAGATTTCTGCAGTGTTCCTACGTTGCATCCGTAAGGAGCTCGGATTGGGCGCTGGATCTCTGCAACCCCAAAAACAGCTCTCGAGATGATAGATGAAGACCTGCTTTTCTCTTGGGGTCTCAAGTGTCCTCCAGCACAACTTCCAGTGGAAAAAAAAAGCTGTGTCAGGGCTCTGATTTTGTTCTATATGCAGAAATGTGTGTAACAATAACCAGATTATAAATGTAAAACACACAGTCATTCTCCTCTACTGTTCTCAGCTGAGGCACACATGTAAACTGAAACAATCAATACCAGTCAGAAAGACCTTGGGTTGTTTGAAACAAAAGGTCTCAGGGCTGTAAATTCAGGTTTTCTGTTAAGAGGATAGCAGAAACATATTATTAATATAAGTAGACTTTTAATAATTAAACAGAGACCCTGGAGGGGAAGTGGTTTATTTTACACCTCAACGTGTATTTCATCCTCTCAGTGATCATCCAACAATAACTTTTGAAATCCACCTCCTTTTGCCAGTTTTTCTTTACAAATCAAAATAACTTTCACCAAGACGGTGACTTTTGTGTTTCCATACCAACATTTCAGTTCTGTGTCTGACATAGATGACCTTGTTGACCTGCTCTAGAAATTTTTATTTTTTCTGCCACTCCTCTCAGATCAGTACCTCAGACTTGGAGCCCGGTCCTTGTAGTATAGAGGCATTAGTTGACTGACATCCTCCTTACAGGATGTAAACTAATATTAAATCTTCAATCAGAAAGTGACTGTTCATTGCTCTCAGTTATCTGACAGAGTTGCCTTGAAGGCTTTACATCACACATAGCAGCTTTCTTTAGAGTGAAACTCGTCTGACAGTGTGATTATAGGCCTCCTATTAGAAAATGACTGCAAAGCCTTCAAGAGTGGGAGCGTTACCCCAATTATCTGATATTAGGTGACAAAAAAAAGGCTGTTATTTAGGCTTGAAATAGTAGGAGCATGATGTAAAACCAGGAAAATGGGATTTAGATAGCTATAGGGATTAGAGTGAGGTTTAAACATGATGTATGTTGTAAATCCAAGGTAATAAGCGACAGCTTTGCTGCAATGTGGCGTTTACATTAAAGCACGGATATAATTCCTGACAGCTTTGACGTCTGCAACATAAAAATGAATTATGCAATTTCTCTCTTTTTTTCTTCTGAAGCTCTTACTGGGACAGGTCTCGTTGCATGCAGCTCTTTCCCAAAAATAACCAGGACAAACATTTCTTTCTGCTCGCTCGTCTAATTTTAGATGACTGACAGCTCAGACTTTTAAAAGGTGAGAGAATAGAAATCTTTTTTGGGTAACCGGGGTGATTAAGATCTTTCTACCGAGGCTCATATCTTTGTCATTTGCATATTTTCCCATCAGGAGGGCAGAAAAAGGAAAATTCTCATCATTATGCTGCAGTGTAGTCTCAACTTTATAGAAAAAAAACGCCCAAAATGATCAAATAAATTTGTACATTTTATATCTGTGCTCATCTTTCATGGCCATTTATCACAGATAAATGTAGATTTGTTACACAGTTGTATAGTATTTTGCTGTGAGCTGTGATTATGCTGTACCTTATATTCCTTGTGCACATTGACACGGAGCCAGCAGTGACATGATTAGAGAAATGGGAGTCAATTTGCAGCTTTGGGTCTCATTTGGAGACTCAGCCTGGCCTTATTCTGCCACGTCAAATGTGTGAAACTACCAGTGGAGCACGCTTCAAATGAATGTTGGCAAAGAGGTGACAAAATGCTGCTGGATGTCATCACTGTAACCCAAGAAAAAGACAAAGAAAAAATCTTGTTCTGCAAAAATAAAAATAGGCATCATTGTCAGTTATGTATTGTCTGCAAAGGTAATAGATCATTGATTTGTTTTTGTTAGACTCATTTTGTTTAACTATTCAGATTATGTTTGTGTGTTACACTAGAAAAGAAACACAAATCCTTATCCTTCATCAAGGAATGTCTGGTATTTTGTTTTAATTTATAACACATTCTTAACAAGGAACTTTAAAACTTTTCTGGAGGGTTGATTTGTTTTGTTTTTTCCTGTAGAATCTGTTAAATCCTTTGCAGTTTAAAGAGACTGTTTAGAGGTTTAGTGGGTTACTGTGAATAATTAATGTCCTGCCTGTTGTATTTTGCTCTTAGAACAGCCTCACTTTAGAGAAATTGAGTTTACTTCTGATGAGATTGACAAGATAACGGCTAGTCCAAGCAGGACTAAGACCGAAAAGGATGCCTTCCTAAAAAAAAAAGCAAAATAAAAAACTCGTAGCTTATGTGAACAGTGTTTTATAAACTTTTACATTGGTGTCATTTTCACATTATACAGTTATTCTGGCTGAAACTTTAAGATATTCATGAGGACCTTTCCCAGGCTGCTAGCTGCTAGTTGCTACTTGCTAACAACCACAGGAATACATGAGTAACAGTGTGACGCTAGGTTAAATATAAGAAGTTTTAAAATAGCTTTGAATAAACCACTTTGATTTTATTTTTTTTAGATTGAAAACATTTTAAGATGGCAGCAATCCACTTTGGTCTTGACTAGCCTTTAGCTCATCAATCTGTTCAGAGAACGCTAGAAATAAAAAATGACTAATGTCAACATTTCTCATACAAGAAAAGTTTTAGAGTTACAAAACTTTTTTAATGTCTAATTTAATATTAATACCATTACTACTAACAATAATAATAATGATAATGTCATCATATTGAACCTATAGGGTAATAGTCGATCTTCCTTAACAGCAATAAAAATCAGCATTGAACACCAAACTCTGCAGTAAATTATATTATTATTAGTCATGCTAAAACTCAGCTGGTGTTTGTTTTTAAAAAGTGGTAGATCTTGATTAACTTGTAGGGTAAACTTTTTTTATTGTGACCCTGAGCGAGATGTTCAGAGCATAAAGTAACACTGGACAATAACACTGTCCAATCAAAGACCCCCGAATTGAAAAAAATGTTGCCTAAATTTTGCCTAAAAACATGTTTTCTCACCACTTTAATGAATTAATGAATATAAAGTTGAAAAATAATGAGCCCATATTTAGAAAAATGACTATGACAGGTGTTTTGTTTATTTTTAAATGCAGAAATGAAGGTTCTGCTGTCAGCACAAGCCTTTAAGTTTACATGTGCTGGTCTCTATGGACACACACACACACACACACACACACGCACACACACACACACTGCAGTGACAGGTGTCAGTCAATAGTGCTGACTCCAGCAGCCATTGACTCCGTTGTGAGTGTACTTTTGCACTTCTTCGGCGCCCTGTTTCCTCCCTGAGCTCTTTGTTCCGGCGCCAGGTCTGAAGTCCAGTGATGTACTCCAGATCATTAACCTCTTCAGAGAACAGCTGTCAGCATTACAGTTGTTGTCTCTGTTATCGGTGTTGTCTCTGTTATCGGTGTGGCTCTAAACATGCACTGCATGATTCATTTGGCCTCCTGAGCTGAAAACGTTTTAAATCCAGCTGCGAGGCTGCTAAAGAGATGAGAAACCACGAACGATCAAAGTTCTTGCTTACCTAAGCACCCTCTGTGTCAAACAGCCCACTAGTGGATTAAGAACGGGAGAAAACAATAAAGAAAAGCCACTCTATTGCTTTCTCTTAGGTCACTCAAGTGATCTTGAAGCTTCACAGCGTTGGCAAAGATGTACTGAGCGTGTTTTTTGTAAACGTCTCCTCTCAGCAGATGTGAGGAGGCTGATTTACAGCCAAAGTGTCTTCCACTCGTCATTTTCCCCTCATTACCTCCTCCCTTTCTCAAGGACTGCTCTGAACAATATCCAGGCTCAATTATGACGTTCAGACCGGAAATGCCATCACTCATAAATCACCTCCAAGGGCTACTGATCAGCGTTCCTATATGATACCACACAGCAGCAACCTGGTGTGCTGCAGTGCACGGGGTATTATAAATCATAAAAAGGAGCGCAGTGTATGTTGCAGGGGATAAAATACTTTAGGACCCTGCGTCGTAAATCTGGAAATTAAACGCTGATTGTCTTCAAGGTGTTATATCGGACAATGAATACAGAAGGGCAGGTAAACTATGATGAGGTTATGGGAAACAGAACAAAACTCAGAAGATTTTATGACTTCATGATGGATTTCTGCAGGGTTTTAATGATGCAAAAGTTTGCACCAATATATTCTCGGTTTCTGAGCCGGCTTATTGAATAAACAGTGTGGAAATGCTATCTTAATTTTTTCCCAACATTTCGCCCAAAGCTGTGTAATTAGACTAGCATGCTCAAACTCCAGCTTGAGGTGTTGTTGCTTTAGAAAACCATCCTCAAATAGCTTCAGAGCATGCTCCCTCATGATTATTTCCCCCTTTTAAAGGAAAAAAAAAATCAAGATAAAAATTGTTAATTTATTTTATGCCTTTTAACAAACGCCTGAGGAGAAATTCTTCTCCGAGTTCATTACAAAGCTAGTACTTGTGTAACGAGGAAAATAAACTCAGCATTAAATATGACTCGGAGGTTTTGAGGGTTTAATTTTAATTACAACAAATTCTTGTAAAAACACAAAACCGATTAAATGTATATTGTTACAGGGTTGGCTTTTCCCCCTACAGAATCAACTGATTTGATGTAATTTAAAGGGATAGTTCAGACGTTTTGCCTTCTTCAGCCATAAACAATCTTGCTCTAAATTGATGCCTACAACATAAAAGATACATGTATTTTCTTTTTTAGGACATAAACACTGAAGTGCACTAAAAAGGTTTTATCATGTTGTTTTAGCATCTCAAATATCTCACATTTGCCACCTCCAGAAACGTTGTAGTTGTCAAAAAAATTGAAAGGGTTTGCACAGGAAATGCTACAGCTAGCTGCTACTATTTGTCCTGCAATAATCCACATAAATAAGTGTAATGTGATATTTATACAGTAGTGAGCCACTATGAAGCTGTTTAAAGACAGAGACAATCCACTCTAGTCTTGGCCTCACAGTGCCTAGCCTTTAGCTCATCAAGCCAGCCCAAACTCATCTCTATTTCACCAAACTGAGGTTGTTCAAAGAGGTAAGATGATAAATGTTAAGAATTTTCTACAGAAAATGTTGAGAAATGAACCTGAACTATACTTTAAAAGATCTGAACCATCACTTCAAGTTTCAGATTGGAACAAATGAAGCATCATCAGACCAGCAGTGATGAACTCCCTCTGCAGTAAGTCCCAAGTCTTTGAGGGTAATCCAGTCTGTTTTCAGTGGAAATCTGTTGTTTTGAAGACATGGATGTTCCAGCATTTTATATAAGGATGCCAAATAAAGCTACAGTCATTAAATCAACTCCTCTACTCATTTGTCATTTTTAGTTTTTATTTTCTGGTTGGTATTATGCACTGTTTGTACCAATTGTAGTGTTTAATACACACAGGAAACCATTCATATTTCCCCAGGAGCAGCAGACTAATCCTTCCATGGATTTAATGTCGCACACAGATGGTGGGGATGCTGCATCCACATCAGCTGACCCACTACAGTTCTGTGATCATCAACAGAGCAACAAACAAACAGACTAAGATCACTTCAAAGCCCGAAAATGTGAAATTCATGAGCTGCATTTGGCACATGATTATTTATATTTTCTGTAACAAACTGAACTGCAATAATCTGCTTCTCTGGTAACTCTGATAGGGAAATAACAAAGGAAAGGAACAATAAAATCCCCCAAAAGATAGTAATTTATCACAGCAAAAACAATAATAATTTAATAATAAACATTCCAGTTTTTCTATCTTTAGAAATTTATTGATTCTTTTGAAGCTTCTTTGAGCTTCTTGTTGCCCTTTAGGTGAAACGTGTCGCTAATATCAAGTGGGGGTGGCTCTTTGAGTTTAGAATTACTTTTATTATTAATAATAAATTATTTGATTTATGACTAAATACCCACAAAGATTTACTGAGTTCTGAGGCTAATCTGAGTCATTTAAGTACAACGTTCCAACATGTTGTAGAGCTTATTGCTCTAAGGGCAGAAGAATGTCAGACGTACACGCGAGTGTGTGCGTGTGTGTGTGTGTGTGTGTGTGTGTGTGTGTGTGTGTCAGTTGAATTACATGCTACAGTTATGAGCACACAATAAATCAGATGTAATAATTTAACGACACAGCTTTGAATACAGGGAGGTGTGAGACCGTTTCTTTATGAGGACACACAACTTGTTTCATTTATTTTGATGTAATTTGTCTTCAAATGTTTAAAATGTACTCTGATGATTGTTGAAATCACCAAAGAAGCTCTTAAACCTAATGAAACCCCGTAACGTGTGGTGATTAACAGTGATAAATTTAAAAACAAACAAAAGCTAGATGTACATTTTGTTAAACTTATTCTAAATCTTGATTCTGAGTCAAATTAATTTAAGTGCAAACCTGGCTTGATTGTGTGAATAAAATGAACATAATTCAGAAAAATAAACAAAATATATCTGTTGTTTATTTTAAATACTGACAGAAAAACACACACTCTCACACCTGTGAGGAATGAAATCACCTGCTAACCTGGTGTGTGTGTGTGTGTGTGTGTGTGTGTGTGTGTGTGTGTGTGTGTGTGCTTGTTACTGAGCTGTGAAGGAACGCTGTAAAAAAACAAGGTGGAAGTGGGAGAAGATAGTAGCTCTCTACAGAAAGAACCAAGTCAAGACCTGAACCAGAGACCCTCTTGGTGTAAAGCTGACCACCAAGCTACCACTCTGTGTTTGATGTAGAGAACTCTTTGACCAGCCTCAGTTTGGAGAAACAAAGAATGACGAGCTAATGGCTAATCTGAGTGGGGCAGAGAACAAGGTGGATTAGACTACTGCTACCTCAAAACAACTCGAATCTCCTAAATTTTCATAGCAGTTCATGCAAACACTGTATTAAAAACAGTGTTGGGAGTAATGAGTTACAAAAGTAATTAATTACTGTATGCATTGCTTTTTTCTGTAACGTGGTAATGTAAGGCATTACAGAAAAAATATCAGTAATATTTTACTTGGTACAAACGTCAGTAACGCGCACATTAGCCCGGGTTGAGGTAGTGGGTTTTCCAGAATAGAAACATCACTCAGCGTCAAATGTTTCACTTCCTGTAGTCAGACAGAGCAGAGAGGAGTCCGGTTCTGTTTGGGCCACTCGGCAAACTCATGCGTGGTTCTGAACTGCGTCAGAGGAGCGTGCACAAGTCGCGTGCGCTGCCCAAGTCGTGCGCGCTTACGGCAACCAAGGCCTGCAGCGCGCCGCTCGGAAACTGAAGCGAACTGAGAAGTTTCGTGATAAAGAGTCGCTCTAACAGACTAGATTAATAACATCAGAAGTTGGAGAGTTCACGCTCTCTCGCACTGAGCAGAGGAAACCGCGCGTCATGCAGCGTCTGCTGCAGGAGGAGGAGCAGACAGGTGGAGGTAGGAGTCTAATCAATAGGGACTCCCCATGTGCACAAGCTCCCTCAGGTATATATATATGTGTGTATAGATTTAAACATACTGTATGTAGATATGATGGATTAATATATGGTTGGTTGGATAGATGGATGGATGATAAAGGATGGATGGATGGATGGATGGATGGATGGATGGATGGATGGATGGATGGATGGATGGATGGATGGATGGATGGATGGATGGATGGATGGATGGATGATGGATGGATGATAATAAATGATGGATGGATGAGTTAATATCCAGATAGTTGTATATCTACATGTATCCATCACATGACCTTCCACTGGATGTGGAATGAGCTCATTAGATGGTCAAATCCATATTTAGTTATTTTGATGAGAGTAACTGAAAGTAATGCAAATGTAGTGTAATGCCTTACATTTAAAAACAGTAATATTGTAATGTAACGAATTACTTTAAAATGACAGTAACAAGTAATAAATAATGCATTACAGTTAACTTGCCCAACACTGATTAAAAACTTTTACACGGCTGTAAATGTTGTAGTTCTGATAGAATTCTGGAATTAGTGGTGGAGTTAGCTAGCGTTACTACTTCTGGTTGAAATTTCATAACTTTTTTTTACTAAAATGAACACAAAATGCTAAATTTATGGCCGTATGAAAGTTTATATAAGATTGCTCACATAAAATGCTAAAATATTTTAGATTAACATTATTAAGATGGAAGTAAACCACTTTGCTCTGGGCCAACTCATATTGAACAATAAAGTTTACTGCAGAAAAATTATTGACCGTAAGTTATTACGGTAGTTTTTCCTGTATTTTTTAACATCATAGTTGAGTAAACAAGCTTAAAAACAGTATGTTTAATGCAAAGATCTGACCATTTAGAAGAGATTTTAAAATAAATTTAAGAAATTTAACAAAAATAGTTTGACCTATAAAAAACAATGTATCTTCAAGGCCATAAAATGCAACCTTTCTATATAAGTGTCAGCTAGAGAACCACCTCTGTTAACCATGACTGTGTGTTTGCAACAATTTGGCTTTGGTTTTGCAGCATCTCCGCTTCATTCGAGTATTTGAATCAATGTATTCCTTGCCGAACTACTTAAAATATTAAAATATCATTTAAACTGCAAACTAAATAATTAAATGTTTCTCTCTGATAGTCCATTTTTAGATAAGAAGGATGGTTGCTATGCTGTTTATGCCTGAAGCAAGAGGATAAAAGTCTTCAGCCGATCAACCAAACAAACACATTTCACACAAAACAGATGAATATTTCTTCAACTTAACAAGAAGTTTTAAACTAAATGTCTTGCATTTATACTTTAAAAGATCCAGTTATTCTCTACAGTCCAAACAGATGATATAAATAGGAGATAGAGTATTTTAGTTTCCGATAAGATTGTAAAATGAAAGTGTGCAGGGTTAGAAAACAGGGAGATTTTAAAGTGTAAACATCTCAAAGCAGAGCAGATGCTTTTTCTCTTGAACCAGTGAAAGTGTTAAGATCCTTGCACCCTCATTAATCTCTATTGCCTCGTGTCACAGCTCAAAAAGAAAGGCGAGATTACTCCCATCCCAGCCTCAGAGTCTCATTTAGCCACATAGTGCAGGCCATTATTCAGCCATCATAGAAAAGCCACAAAACAAATGGTATTTACCTCAAAGGCCGTATTACCTCAGGGTGGGATGGGTGGAAGAGGAGGGGGAGGCGGGGTGTATAAACATGATTCTGAAGCTCATCTTGGAGCTGCAGAGCGCCGACTTCCTCTGCAAGAGTCGGACTGTCATCTGTCTTCCAAGTACATGACAAACGGCTGAAATGAGCTGGAGAAGGATTTGACACAGATGTCTGACTTCACCGTGTAATCCTTCACCACACTCTGGAAACGCCACTGTAGGATGAACTTGATTGCCATGGCAACAAACTGAAAAATAATCCTGCAGATTCAGAGAGCCTGGGTAATTGGGTTTGATTTTGATTATGGTTATAAATTGCAGCTCTGCCTCTAGAATGACTGATGTATAAATAAGGGTTCTGTGAATTAGTCACCCACATGAAGACTATCAAAGTCCACAATCAGAGAGAGCTTACACGGGTGGTTTTAACCTGCAAGCTTCTTAGACAGATGAACCACGGATTAGTCTCAAAAGTAACCCTGATTAAATCAGTCATGGCTACCATTTGTTTCACTTTTCAACGTCTGGACAGCAATCCTTTAAGTTACAGGAGGTCCAGTTTCAGAAAGTGAAGTGAAGGTGAAAACGGAGAGCAGACAAGAGCATTCAAGGGCAGGGTGAAGGCAACGGGTGACGCTGAGCTGGTCTGTGTGTTTCTGGGAGATAAATCCACAGTCTGGATATCAGACAGGTCTACACTGTGATTAACTTTAGATAAAGGAACCGGCTAAGCCGGAGCAAAGCCTCTCTAGGAAATAGAGACGAGGATTATATATAAAATGTTGCTTTTACAAATGTTATCTAGAATTACAACACATGATTACAGCTGATCCTTTGCCGATAAATGAACAGCTACCAGTAAATCAAGTCGTTCCCAAATATAGATCAGCAAATGACAACCGTGTTCCTACAGCAAAGGAAAGTTTTTCTTGCGGTTCAAGTTGTGTTAATGTGCAAATCTGCACTGCTTCTAAAAAAATAAAAAAATAAAAAATAAAAAACTCAAGAAATAGAAATGGACTTTTACCCCTATGAATTGTAAAAGTGGGAGATTTTACCATTTTAAAATAAATATATATGCAACTGCAGGACGCTGCACTGCACCTGAAGAAAAACTGTTTTGGAAAGAGGA
>SSNR01000191.1:326851-352793 GCA_006937965.1 Callopanchax toddi
GGGGGGGGGGGCATTTTAAACTACTTGTTTTCTTAATTTCTTTAATTTCTTGTTTTGTCTTCCTTGTTTAAAATGACCACCCCAATAAGTCCATGATAAAACGATCATTTTCTTCTAATTATATATTTTTAATGAAGAAAAAGGATAAAGCCATAACTAAAAACATTGTTCTGCCTCTCAAAGGTAGTCCAAAATTCCCTTTAACTTTTCACCTGTGACTTTGTAAAAGGTTCTAAAACAGCCAGATTAAATTAGGAACCACCGCAGGAAGCACCCAAACACAATGACCTCAGTCAGCCTGCGACATAGTGTCATACCCTCAGACACTAAACCATATATTTGACTGTCACGCTGCTCCTTTAGTTAATTTAGATCAAACCTCACATGAAAAGTAACATGACACGTCTGTGGGCGTGGAAACGTCTTGTAAGGAACGCAAACCTGAACAGCTAACAGTTGGGCAAACATCACTTTTTGATATTTTAAAACCTTTGTTGAACTATATGCATGATGTGTATGAATATGTAAAGAAGCATATTTTATTTTACATGTTTTGTCTCTCTTCATAAATTAAATCTAGTTTTTGTTTGTTTGTTGTTGTAGAGAGGGTCCTCTTGTGTTTTTACTGTGTGGAGTTCAATCTATCTGAGTCATCAGTGATAAGAGAACATAGTGTATGTATATAGGCTGAAATTACATTTGGAAACTTAACTTTGATCCAGGTCTAAACTAAAATAACAGGGTAAATGCAAGAGCAATCAAATGTTGACAATCTGTCAAAAAAAGTTACTGTCTGTGTCAGATGTTGGGCTGCAGCATGTTCTATACAAGTAAATGTTTTGTGTTCACAGCCTCTGAAAAAAATAAATACATTTACATATAAATGATGTACTTTAAAAAGTATTTACGCTGTTTGCAATTTGACCAGGTGGTACTAAATGTAGGTGTGTTTAAGTTTATGAAGACGGGGTGTGTTGGTGTGTCTGTGTTGGTTTAGATTTACTGTCATTCGACATGGTAATTACAAGAATGACACGGGCTGGAATGAGATGCTGTTCCTCACCAGCTGACTGTCAGCAAAGATAAAACAATAAATAAGGGTGTATTGACTTAAGGTCACTATTGATCTTGTAACAACAACATAAAGGAAAATTAGAGGTAGGAAAACATGAAAACAAGAAGGATAATCACTGCAGCTTAAACATGACACACAGCAGCATCTGGACACACACTCAGAGGGGTGGGTGGGGTGGGAGGTGAATGTGATGGGCTTTTCTGTCTTTATGGAGGTTGACCCAGATCTTTACAGTTAACTGGTGGTGGGGGTGTTAGCTGGAGCGGCTCAGTAGATAGAAAGGGTCATCAGGCAACTGGAGGGTTGTCGGTTCAATCCCAGCTTCTGCTGGGTCACTTTGTTGTTGTGTTCTTGGGCAAGACACTTCACCCACCCTGCCTGCTGGTGGTCAGAGGGTCTGGTGGCGTACAGCATCTTCGCCTCTGTCAGTCTGACCCAGGACAGCTGTGGCTGTTGTGGCTTACCATCACCAGTGTGTGTGTGTGTGTGTGTGTGTGTGTGTGTGTGTGTGTGTGTGTGCTTTAGAGTCCATAGACTTGATAAAGCAGGACATTTACCAGTGGGGAGGGAGAGGACACAGTCTGTGCAGTCTCAGCATGTGTTGAGCTGTTGCACATCCTGGTGGTTCTGCAGATGATGCTTCTGTACATCCTGTCAGACAGCAGGAGGGTAAACAGGTCATGTGGTGCTGGTGGTGATGAGGGTCTTTGATGACGCGGACAGCTCTGCGTTCAGCTCACATTAATCCAGGACCAGGAGAAGGGCACCTACATCTGTTTCAGCTGTCGCTTCTCATGGGTTCTGCAGCTGCCAAACCAGGATGTGAACCTCCTAATGGTGCATTATGTGCAGAAGTATCAAGATTTGATTTAAGAGAAATAAGGATTTCCCATTCAAAATATGTTTTGGTTTATTTAATATTGCAATTATTTTAGACATTTTTGGTTTCAACATTTTTTATATGTGATTTCTAGCTTAGCCTTTAACCTACCAAAATGTTATTTTACCTTTATACTTTACCTACATCATTTATTATGAGTTCTGTACAATGTATTTTGCTTTACAATAAAACTTTGGTCATTTTAAACCTTGTTTTTAGTTCATTTCCAACAGTTTTTAGAAGCTGCCCCAGGACGTTCTCAGTAAAATACGTACCTCTGGATATTCTAGATCTTTCACCAATCCAGTCAACAGTGGTGTGTGTGTGTGTGTGTGTGTGTGTGTGTGTGTGTGTGTGTGTGTGTGTGTGTGTGCATGTGTGTGTTTGTGTCAGTACAAAAAATGAACAATCTTTTAATTTGAAAACAACAGGAGGGCTAAACTGAATTACATTTTTTTAAAACCATTTATAAAACATGAAGATGCAACTATAATTTTTAGATCTGCTCCTGAAGGAAAACTGTCTCGAGAAGGAGAAGAAATGGATTGTCTGGTATTGATGGAAATGTTCTTTTTTTAAATGTATGAATAAATAAATATGCTGCACTGCTCCTGAAGAAAACCGCAAGAAGGAGAAACTGGCATCATTTTTTTTTCTAATTCATGAGATTGTTTGTTAAAAGAATAAACTGTGAAAGTTGCAGATTTTATTACCATTTATAAATAAACTGTCATGTTGGCAGAAAACAAAGGCGCTGAGAAGTAACTGCAACTTGTCAGCATTTGTTGGTAATTCAGTGCTATTTGATATTTTTTGGGGCGGACACACATGGGGTGTTTAGAATTTCATGATTCAGTCTTTGTGCTAGACTGTTCAGAATTGTTAAAACATGATAAAAACTTTAACTGTGAGAGAAAGTCAGTTTGACATAACTGTGTTCAGCTGGTGCTCCGTGCATGTGTGGGTACGTGTGTGTGTGTGTGTGTGTGTGTGTGTGTGTTTGAAACAGAGCCTTGAGCAAATGCTTCAACCCCTCCGGGGGACTGGTGACATTTCTCGGTTTTGTGCTCCATACAAATCATATCCATGGTTTAACAGGAGCGGTGATCTGGTTTCTAGATGGGATTCGGTGTCACCTTAATCACTGCTGACACACTTTTCATCTCTGACGTAAGAGAATCCACCATTTATCAAAAGAAAAAAAAAAGGTCATAAGCGAATGAGTAATGTTTGAATGATTTTTACTTGGACACCACCCATTTTGCCCATAATGCACTGCTGGTTTCGGTCATTTCCCTGAACAGACACATTTTACATGAGCGCTGTGCACAGATGTATGTTTGTAACAAAAAGCATATGAATAATGATAAGACACATGGAGAGGAAGGAGCAGGTTGCGTAACCTATTTCGAATGCTGTGAGTCTGATACGGAGCAGGCTGTGTGACATGTGTATCTGCCCACTGAATGGGAATTAGACACACACAAAAGCACATCAAAGGATGTGATTGAGGGAGTTTGTTCCAAAGGAGATGAGTGAAAGAAACTCAGCCAGTCATTTCAGATGTGAATTACTTTCATCATCTGCACACAGACGGCGGACCCATAATAATCACGTTAGCGCGTTTACTCTGCATAAGAGAAGTTTCCTGTTTGCAGAAGCTTTACAGATGATAAACAGAGTCATCCTCATAGCAGAGCATGCATGGTCAAAACCTGCAGGATTCTTTTTTGTTTTAAATAAAAAAAGAGTAACATTGTTGGTTGTTATGTTGCATCACTTCTGAAAGCCTTTTAGTGTGTGTCTCTACTTAAAGGATGAAGCTGCCATTGTTCTGCTCTTTGTCTTTTTTTTTTTTTTTTTGTGCAACAAAATCCATCAGTGCATTATTTCTTCTCTAAGTACTTTCCAGCTTCTTTACCGTGTCTCAGCCTGAAGCCATTTGTTCTGGTTGAAATGTAAAACCCACAAGTTTCTAAAACAGCTGGGGAGAGCAGTTTTCAGTAAACACTACTCAGTCAGCAATATTACACAGCAGAACGCACATCAAGGCATATAAGGAGGTCCTACAAATTAGATCTGCATGCAATACCAGAGCAGGTGGACCTTTCTGAGGTCGGGTTTGGAGGGATGAGGTCGTCAGCGGTTTACTCAGTGCTCCAGTAGCTGGTTTTGACTTAGCAGTTTTCCTTAATACAAGTACAAATGCATGCTAATTTATTTCTAGGTGTTGTTTTGGAGGACTAAAATGATCAGAGCAATGAAAATGTTCTGAAGGATTATTCTTATCCACTTTACTCTTTCAGTGTTTTTACAGATACAATTTTACTGAATGTAAACAACACAGTCAAGTTTATAGAACCATTAAAATGTTTGGACCCCACTTAAGGTGATTTTACCATTAAAAAATGGGATAAAACCTGTGAGGAGAAAAGCTTAATGCAAATTAGTTCTGGCACAGGGAAAGTGTTTTTCTCATGACTGATCAAATGGACTGCAGGTGTTTCTGCTTTTGAAGATTAAAAATGGCCAAAACCCACCAACATGCAAAAAATTATTATATCCACTTGAAAAACATGCCTGGAGATCCAAAAAAACACCTGTGTTTTTCCTCAAAGCTGTTAGTTGTTATGTCAATCAAACTCTGTTAGCAAAATATTTCATGAGCCAAAAAATAGATTTTAATAAGAGTTCCAGAAAGTTTTCATGTGCATCTATAACACCACATTGAAATGTTTCTTATGGGGCCACTCCTTTGTTTTCCTGGATTTATTTGAGGTCACTGTGATGCTAGAAGACCCAGTCATAACCCATCTTTAATGTTCTTCATGAGGGAAGGAGCGTGTCGCCTAAAACCTGGTATTACACGTCCCCATTCATCCTCTCCACAGTACAGTGCAGTCGTCTTGTCCTCAGTGCAGGAAAATACGCCCAAAGCATGATGTTTCCACATGTGACTCATAGCTGGGATGGTATTTTTGGGATTGTACTCATCCTTCTTCTTCCAAAACATGGTGATGAGTGGAGATTATACCTAAAAGTTCCATTTTGGTCTCATCTGACCACATAACCTGCCTCCTCTGGATCATCCAGATGGTCTTTGGTAAACTTCAGATGGGCCTGGACTTCAGCAAGGGGACCTTGCGTGTGCTGCAGGATTTTAATCCATGACGGTGTAGTGTGTTAATGGTAACCTTTGACCTTCTGGTCCCTGCTTCCTTTGGCCAGGTCCTCTTGGGTAGCTCTGGGCTGATCTTCTTATGATCACTGATTCTCCATCAGGTCAGATCTTCATGGAGCTCCAGTCTGAGGGAGACTGACTGTCATCTTGAGTTTCTTCCATTTTCTAATTATTGAACCAACAGTTGTTTCTTCTCATCAAGCTGTTAGCCTGTTGTCCTGTAGTCCATCCCAGCCTTGTGCAGAGCTATAATTTTGTCCCTGCCTGGTGTCTTATAACTCTTTGGTCTCCATGGATATCTGACTGATTGAGTAGACAGGTGTATTTTACACAGGTGAGTTCAAACAGGTGTAGTAGTGAGTGGAGGATAGGAGGGCTTCATAAAGGTGAACAAACAGCTCTGTGGGAGCCAGAATTATTGCTGGTTGGGGATCAAATACTTATTTCATGTAATAAAATACTAATTAATTATTTTAAAGTCATAAACTCTGGATTATTTTTTAGATTCTGTTCTTGAGGTGTGCCTACAACAAATATATCAGGCCTCTCCACTCTAAAGTGGGAAAACTTGAAAAACCTGTGGTGTATCAGGTACTTATTCTCCATACTGTAAACAGCAGCATATTTTAGTGTAAAGGTGTATGAAATATTATCATTAAATACATTTAACAACAAGAGTTTCTCCAAACTAAGTTTGTTCAAAAATTGATCTACAACGAAGAAGACATTCATAACCTTTCCACTGAAAGCCACTTCAAAAGATATGAACTGTTACTTTAAATCCACCAAGCGTGTTTGATTGCACACAGCTGAATACATTTTGTGGTAAAGAGACTGGGAGGGTTTCTTAAATAAAGCAGTATTTGTTCAGCTGTCACTGCTCACGAGAACACCACTTCTCTACAGGAGGGCTGTCCAAACTCACCAAGCTGAAAGGACTAATGGGCCAGAAAAAAATTTTTTTATAAAAAAAAAAATTTTTTTTTTTATTGTCAATATTTAGTACTGTTAATTTTTATGGTAAAACTCAATGAGGGCTTGTAGTTCTATTTAAGAACGAGATCGCGGATACAAGCGGCCGAAATGAGTTTTCTCCGCAGGGTGGCCGGGCTCAGCCTTAGGGATAGGGTGAGGAGCTCGGACATTCGGGAGAGACTCGGAGTAGAACCGCTGCTCCTCCATGTAGAGAGGAGCCAGCTGAGGTGGTTCGGGCATCTTGTTAGGATGCCCCCTGGACGCCTCCCCAGGGAGGTGTTTCAGGCATGTCCTGCCGGCAGGAGGCCCCCAGGTCGACCCAGGACACGCTGGAGAAAATATATCTCTGGTTTGGCCCTGGAGCGCCTTGGGATCCTGCCGGAGGAGCTGGTAGAAGTGGCTGGGGAGAAGACTGTCTGGAACTCCCTAATTGGGATGCTGCCCCCGCGACCCGGACCCGGATAAGCGGAAGAAGACGAGACGAGACGAGAAAAAAAATTTAAATGGTGACTAAAAGACCAATACCTTGAATTGGACTTAACCGTTTACATCTTAATTTTTTAAAAATGTATCTGTAGTTTTTGTTGTAAGGCCTCACATTGGTTAAAAATATGAACATAAAAATATTAAAAAGTCGGCCTGCTGGAGGACAAAACCTGTCACTCTTAATTCAGCTGAGGGCCTCACTCTTAGGGCCACAGTGGCCCCTGGGCTGCACTTACTGGCTCTAGAGCTAAAAATGTCTTCCTAACAATTTTAAAAATAATTACTTTTTTGCATCAAGTGACTTTCACCAACAATCAAACTAAAATTGAACACTTATCTTGCAAATATAAAAACTACCTACATATACACTCACTGGCCGCTTTATTGAGTACACCTGTCCATCTGCTCGTTAACACAAATTACTAATCAGCCAAACACATGGCGTCAACTCAATGCATTTAGGCATGTAGACAAGACGATTGGCTGCAGTTCAAACCAAGCTTCAGGATGGGCAAGAAAGGTGATTTATGTGACTTTGAATGTGGCATGGTTGTTGGTGCCATGGTCTGAGTATTTCACACACAACCATCTCTAGGGTTTACAGAGAATGGTCTGAAAAAGGGAAAACATCCAAGCAGCAGTTCTGTGGGTGAAAATGCCTTGTTGATGCCAGAGGTCAGAGGAGAATGGCCAGACTGGTTTGAGCTGATAGAAATGCAACAGTAACTCAAATAACCACTTGTTACAACCAAAGTATGCAGAAGAGCATCTCTGAAAGTACAACACGTTGAACCTTGAGGCAGATGGGCTACAGCAGCAGAAGACCACACCGGGTGCCACTCCTGTCAGCTAAGAACAGGAAACCGAGGCTACAATTCATACAGGCCCACCAAAATTGGACAACAGGAGACTGGAAAAATGTTGCCTGGTCTGAAGAGTCTCGATTTCTGCTGCAACATTCAGATGGGAGGGTCAGAATTTGACATCAACAACATGAAAGCATGGATCCATCCTGCCTTGTATTAACGGTTCAGGCTGGTGGTGGTGGTGTAATGATGTGGGGGACGTCATGCTATCATGTCAATATGGACCAAAATCTCTGAGGAATGTTTCCAGTACCTTGTTGAATCTATGCCACGGAGGATTAAGGTAGTTCTGAAGACAAAAGGGGGTCCAACCCGGTACTAGCAAGGTGTACCCAATAAAGTGGCCAGTGAGTGTATATGTCATTATGTAGGAGTGAAGGTAAGCTCATTAGACTCACAGAAGAAAATCATGGTCAGAAGTGTTCTGTTTAATTGGGTTTAAAACAAATCTCAGACATGAAAGGTTTTAATTGATCAATGAACTGAATATCTGTAATTTGATCAGAAGTAGTTTAATAAAAAGGGTTTTAGTGGATTAATCAGACAACAGCAACGAGTCTGGCATCAATGGTAGAATGATGTGGTAGTTCTGTTTATGTTTTTTATTTATTGTTTAGTATTTTTTTTACCATTTAGATAAAGTTTTGTAGATTTCCACAAGGTTCTAGTTTTTTCCTGAGGCTGTATGATGGATTATTGTTAGAAGGCTTTTCAGAGCCTTACAGGTCTGGTCAAAAGGCCAGATTCAAGGATTAAGAAAGCAGGAAGAAACATGAAGAAAAGAAAAGAAAAGAAAGAAGGCTGATAACAGGGAGAGGCGGTCCCAAAGGCAGTGAACGACAGCTGGCTCAGAGGTGTGTGTGTGTCCTATTTTTAGTTTCCTCTCACACACATCCCAAGCTTAAACAGCTGCGGAAGCATTTGCAGACATAAAAACTTCAGCGCGTCGTCACTGCAGACGGTAATCCACACAAACGGGAGGCTTAAACCTTCAGTCTGGATCAGGTGTTTCACTCCCAGCCCTCCACCTCGCCTTGCATCACTCAGGTTGTGTGTTTTCATTAGGGTGGGGTTTCCTTTTACACACGAGCACAAACACAAGTCACATGACCCAACACGGCTGATGCACAGCCCCTGCAGCCTGACAGGGAATATAGCTGTAAATAGCTTCCGTACCTTCTATGTGAGTAATGTATGGGGGAGAGGACAGCCATGGAGAGCAAAGTAGGTCATTAAAGACATGGAGGACTCAGATGTCACTCTGCTGTCTTCTGGAAAGTCAGCGATGCAACAAAACTTCACATTTCCAACAGAAATGCTGAGATTATCTGACCCTCTTGTGGTTACAGAATGTTATTTATGGGTAAATCTTAGAAATTCAACTAAACAGTAACTTCTGCACCATATATTTTTAAATCTTGTGTTTTTGCCAGCAGAAAAGATGCTTTTAAAAAATAATATTAAATGAAACGGTCTAGTTTGAGCTCCATCTAGAACAATGTCAGAGATGCCATAACAAGCTCCTGCATGAGGGAGCATCTCAGAGCGCTAGCCAAAGTAAGAAAAGAGGTTGTTTCATTTATTTATCCAATATAAAATATTTACAAGATTCAATGTGCAGGCAGGAGAGGACAAGGCAGAACAAACTGTGGGTGGAAAAAATGGTCAATTTGCTTTATATAGATGTATATATATAAAAAAGAAGACATCTGGTGGAAGACTGCCTGCTGCTCCGAGTATATTTTAGTCCTAAATGAAATTCTCAGGCTTTCAGGCAGTCATGACTGAGTCAGTGAATCCACAGTGGCAACAAACTGTGAGCTATTAGCATACCACTCTGCTGTCAGCAGAACTTTCCCATGCAGCAAGTGGAAAATCCACCTGAACAAAAAAATGTCCACACAAACACACCAAGAATCTGTAAATGTTCCAGTTTGGCCAGTTTGACCGGATGAACTTGTTTTTCCCTTCAAACACAAGCAGCTGCCTCACCTTTACTTTGTGATGGATCTTTGTAATAAAAAAAAAAAATCTATGAATGAGTCACCTGGGAGCTGCTCAGACGATGACGACTCCTAACTTTTAGGTGAAGGATTAATTTCCTCTGAAAGAGAGAAGTTAATTAAGTTGCTTTGGCGCACCTAATGCCACCGCTTGTCACATTAGTCGATTGTGACTAATCCTCACCGAATTGCAAGCGTGAGGATTATGAGTTTTGACTGACACTATGTTCAAATTAAACTGCTCAAACAAGACCTCAAAGTCGAATGATCAAACAAGGTGGCAAAAAGAGGGAGACAGGAAAGAGTTCCCCCCACCATGTGAAGGCGATGCTGAGGCAGATCACATTCAGTGAGTTAGCAGCTCCCTGAGTAAGACAGCACTTTAAATAAAACATGAAAGCTGGAGAAAAAGGCACTCTTCTATATGCAAAAAAAAACCTCGGCGAGCCATGATATTCTGAGACTGCGCAGCCAGCTCAGATGTACCCCTCGGGAGACCCTTCCCTTTGCATCTGATAGACTGTACATCACAGCAGACATGCCTCCTCCCCACACAGGCATAGAGGACCTCCTCAGTGGAGGCCAGACTGACCGTCAGGGCTGTTAGGAGCTGATAATGCTCAACAACCACTTTCCCTCCTCTTTATCTCTGAAGGAATGACAGAAGATCAATCAGCTACACGTAACACCATTACAGACAGCAGGAGGTGAAGTGTCAGTTTGGAGAAAATAAAAAGCAGCAGCATGTTTTAAAAGCTCAAATCAAGTCTTGGTTCAGCTCTAAAGCAGAGTCACAGAGAGCGGCTGGATGTGAACGTTTAAATAAGTCATTTCTGTTGCTCTCAGTCGCTGTAAAAGCCGGGTGTACATTTTTAGAATTCCCCCAGTTCTGCTGACGTGAAGAAAGACATGAAAGATTCATGCTTGTTTGAAAAATTCAAACTGATGTTCTGAACCTTTGGTGCATGGATAAATTATTTAACCTTAAGATGCAAGACTGGAAATTTGGGGTTTTGGAATGAAAAATCCCCCAAAAAACAATAAGAATCAACGAGTAACCATGGTCGCACATCTGATCCTCACATAACTCAGTGCTTTGATAAACACGTGTGCTCTCAGAAGTGTTCAAATAAGTGATGGAGGGAAATGGGAAGAACTCAGGTTTTGGGACTTGCTTTGTGCAGGTGGAGGAAAAAACAGCTGCAGAACAGCTCTGCGAACACACCAGCAGGGGGCGATCGTGCTACATTTATGCCAACCCCGCAAACGCCGAACCACTTCTCTTTTCCCCTCCATGTTCATCTGAAAATGTTATTACTTAAATAATCTGGTTAAAGCCAGCTCAATAAACACAACCCGTACGTTAAATGGCCCATTTAATCACCACAAAATAGCTCTGCGAACAAATTAGCATCGAAATTCCTGAGTGGTGATGCTCGCCAGATATTTTCAGAACAAAACAGGACACCTTTTCCTGGTAAAACGTTGTTGTCAGGCTGAGGAGGTGATGAAGGGTTAAACCGGAGCTCGTCATGCCTCTGAAACCCGATCCGGTTCCTGCTGAATGAACCGGGCTGCGTTCCGAACCCCGTTCTCACCCGTGTGTTTCCATCAGAAGCTCCACAGGTGAGGATTTTACTCCCTTTCATTATCAACAGGTGGGTTTAGGTCGGCACGAGACGAGTCACGTTGTCGTAGCGTTGAAGCTCGCGCGCCCCGATCCGCGAGCCCCACCTCCTCGGAGTTGGTAATACACGGCGACAGAAACACGAAGAACTTGCGCATTTACTAAAAAAAAAAACAACAACAACAGAGTTTCCGTGAAAATGACCCGGTATGCCGCAGACTTAACGTGGGTGTTCAGTCCGTCGTTCGGTTAATGCGGTAATATCTGCGGAAATGTGCTGTTTTTGCGTTACCTGTGTATCCAGGTGAGCCGAGAGGACACCTGACTTGTAAACAAGATACAAACGGACAACAAAGTTTTATCAAGTCTTTTAAAACTCTGTGAAATCAGACGTTTAGAGAAGTTAGAGCTACGGGTTCTGGTCAGTCGTTTTTCCGACCTGTCACTGATTTGTCTCCGTCCCTGCAGCATGGTGGACTACAGTATTTCAGATGTCCCTGGGGACCTCTTCTCAGAGACCGGGGGTCCTTCTAAAATGGAGGAGCTGGCTCTGGTCACCTTGCTGAAGTGCCCCCTGTGTTTGAAGCAGCTGGATGCCTTTTCCAAGGTCCTGCCCTGCCAGCACACTTTCTGCGTGTCCTGCCTGCAGAGGTGGCAGGAAACTGTCCACTCCAAGCTGCTCTGCCCGGTGTGTCGCCTTCCAGTCCCGAGCAGGTCGGTGGAGGACCTGCCTGAGAACCTCCTGCTGGTGCGGCTCCTGGAGGGGCTCCAGGGCCTCTCGGGGCCCGGCAGATACACACAGAGGACCCGCTATGCCTGGCCCTCATCTGTGGAGGAAGATCAGCAGTGGGAGAGTCCTAACAGAGACGAGCAAGGGCAAAGTGAGGTCAGTGCATGACCCCTGCATGTCTTTTGTGACTAATTAACCATTTAAAGGGAACTTATGAGGTACCTGGAAGTTAGAAGTTTCAAACATGAGTTGCTGTTATTTTGATGTTTTTATTAAAGAAGGATTCATTCCTCAGCTGGGAACTTTTCAGTGCACTGCTGCAAAGTTACATTAAAATAAATAAATGTAAACATACAAGATGCACATAATAAGGAGCAGTTAGTAAACATTTTTTTTAAAACAAATATAAAATGGAAGATTAAAAGCAAGCAAATCAGAAATAATCTTTTCCAACAGAAAGGTCCTGCTGTTCTAACTTGTATTTTGGGCATTGTGACTGATGAAAATCTTTTTAAAAATCATACTAAATCGTGTTTCTTTTAAAGAAGCATGACATTTTATTCCTGTAATGCAAGGAAATGACTTATTGCTGCCACCTTCCTGCCTCTTTCAGACTGTGGGGGTATTGCCTCCACACATGCTCTTCTCAGATTATCACAGGTTTATAAACCAGGTTATAAACATTATACCCATCATTGCACTTTGTATTCTTTAGTTAAATGTCCATCTCTTCACACAGAGAAGGTTCTATTGGTAAAATAATATATTTATAAATCAGATCTGGGTTTGTTGCCCTCATATTATCTTCTTACTTGTCACCCAGACACATCAGTCACAACCTCTGATGCCAGGATATTGTTACACTCAGTCTGTACAGGATTAGGGAGCTCAGCCTTCTCTTAGCCTGGAATCACCTCTAAAAGGAACCAAAACTCTCTGATCTGATTCCTCTGGGTGAATTTAATATGCGGGTCAAAAATATTGAAAAAACATCAGTAGGCTGTTGTTATTAATCATGTTTGTATTCCTAACCATGACTTTGTAATTATTTATTATCTTACACATTCTGACACAGTACCTTAATATACACTTGCTGTTTTTGTATGTAACTTTTATGGTTTATATAATGTTTGAACAGGTTTCTGTTGAAAAAAAGAATTTGTCTCTCATTGAGTTTTAACCTGTTTATATAAAGATTAAACAAAGAGAAATGTACACCTCAGAAAACTAAACGTATATACTGAGCTGACGTGTGTTTTTATGGTTGTGAGCTTGTGTTTGTGCAAAGAGTTTATAACAGCAGCAGGAATGTAAACATGTTTTTAATGACTTGGCCACTCAGATATTGCACAGAGACGTTGAGAAACAGACCAATCTATTTAGTTACAATTGTTTTTAATGTCTGTACTTTTTACACTTAAACAGTTTTTTCTTAATTTTTCTATATCTTTTCCTAGAAGTTTCAGATTTAGGCTCCAAATCAAAATATAAATCACGTACAATTCATCAAATATGATCACTTTATCTATGAAGGAGTAATTCTGCTTTTATTCGTCACAAATTTTCCTTAAAGGTGTGGTTTACTCGTTTTTATATACTTTTGCAGGGTTCTCAAGTGTAAATCAGTGCCTTATGAGGCATTTTTATAAAGAAAAAAGCTATGATGCTTTTATTCTATGATGCAAAAGTTTGCTGATTCGTAGGTCTGCTTGAAACAGTAGGTTTCCTCATTATTATTATTATTATTATTATTATTATTATCATTATTAATAATGATATGCACAACCCTCGCTTCTGATTGGCTCTAGGTATTTGATCCTGAATGCGACGGTAAAATAACCAGGCAAGCCAGTAGATAAACTGACTGTAGTTTATTAAGCAAAGGGCGAAAGAAAAATTAGAAGAGCCGCTTCCTCAGTGTTTGTCAATGAATGTGTCAGAATGGTAATACCTAGATGTGAACTTACATTTTCTCCTAAAAGCTCAGAGCGTTCTGCTGTTCCAGCCGAACCGGGCTCAAAGCTGTCCGTAGGACGTGGGAGTTGCTATTTTAACATTAGCTTTGTGTGGCTAACCACACAAAGAACTCAAAGTAACTGCTAATATCGCAGCAAAAATATGTTACAAACTTACCCCAAAGCTGCTCCTAAAGACTTTCTGCTCCTCTGTGCAAAAAAAAACCAAAACAAAAACATTCCTCAAATAAAAAATAAAAAAAGAACACAGACCTGGGTCTCGAACCCAGATCCCCCCAAACTAGAGACAGTGTCTTATGCTTCTCTGTCACTACACTACAGCACAGCTGTTATACTCTGTTTCTTTGACTTTGTAGGCCATTTCACTTTAAGAATATTCTTGAAAGTAAATAAAAATAAAATAATATATTTTTTACTAGCCAATGGGGCTCCCAGACCACACAAGCCACCAAGGCTCTAGCCATTAGCCTGGCAAGCCAGTCTATAAATGTGGATATGTGGAAAAGCTGCAGCAAAACTCACTGTCTAGTTTACTAGGCCATCGAGCCATATCTAGCCTGTGCATTATCTGGGCCTGTCTGTGGGGCCAGACCATGTATGCAAATTCACATTGTGACGTAGATCTGCGACCAGATTCAAATCCTAGCGTTTCAACCCAAGAGTACCCAGAAAAAACTGTAAGAAGCCAATGCTGGAGATATATGTAAAAGACTGTTTTCATGTTCAGCCTGCATGAGAGGCTCTGGGTGACCTATTATAATCCAAAAAAACCTGGGGGAAAAAAGGTTTTTGAGTAAACCACACCTTTAAAAACTGGGGTGTGAAGATGTTTACAGTAGTAAAAACATGCACTGCATTGTGCAACCTAAAGGTGTGGCATGGTGGTAGCAAAGCACCTGAGCAGCTGTTTTCTGTTTGTAAAAAATCAGCTGAGAGTTGAGTGAATGCTGACCATTTATCAAGCTAAACTTTGTTATAGATTTTGGGGGCCTTCCATTTTACTGTGACATAGCAAAATCAGCTATTTGTGATTGGAATCTAGACGTCAAAAAGCAGCAGATTAAAGATATGAATTAGAGATGCACCAAAAAATCTGTCAGTCAGTAATTAATATTCAGTGATTGGCCTGTCTGAAACCCTAAAATCTGACTCTTAGAATCAGTCCATGAATGCACCATTGCCAGCCAGCAATAAAAACACATTTTTCTTGGTCCAGATTCACCATAAAGTGCTGATTCAAGCCATTAAAGATATTTCATGTGGAATAATTTAACTTGCAGAATCATAATCTTTACATGAATCATTAATTTAACCCTGGTGCTGTCTGGGGGGGTCAAATTGACCCCCAAAAACTAGAAAATGTATTTAAGTTGTTTTTTAATAAATAAACCTAAAAATAACATGTGATTTTGTTTAGTAATAAAGCGATGCTGATGAATAATTCCTCCTCTTTTCCTGGAGAGCAAATGCAGTTAAAACAGAAATTTTGTTTTTTATTTTTGTCAGTGGCTTTTTATTTTTGACATACTTTCCAGGTTAGGACCTAATTACTCATGTATATTTATAAAACAGTTATTAGCATTAATAATGAGTTGGTGGGGCTGTAAGGCCCTTCAGACCTGAGCAGGTGGTGTTAGGATTCATGTCCCTCATGGAAACAAACCCACTTCTATAATCCTCCTGATGCTTTTCCTCAAACACAGGACTCCACTAAAGGTGCTCCTAGAATAATGAACTACTAACAGTTAAACACACAGAGTGACACAATAACTATTAAAGTGTTTTCTTTTTTAAGTTAAAGGAATCTAATATAAGACATCATATTAAACCAATAAAAGACTAAAAGAGGAGCCAAATCATGATAAACAACTCACTCTGCCTATAAGCTTTAGCTGTTTGACCTGCAGAGGATCCATGTGGATGTAAACAGATGGAACATAGCCTTCATTTGGAGCAATAATAATGTTTAACTTTTTATTCAATCCTATGAATTGTTAGATTTCTTAAGTTCAATATTTGTTGTTCAGTTCACTGTCAAGTTCATTATGTCCTTCAGTAAAATAAAGGGACTAAAGTCGTGTGTCCTACCAAGGGTTGATCAGTAATCAAACACAATCAGACCTTTGTGGATTGTAATTTATGACACATTTTTCTGTTTGTAACCGCTTACATTTCTAAGAATGAAAGTCATTTCCTCTAAAAGTGCTCCGACTGGAAAAAAGAAGAACTGTTCTGAAAGTTCAAGAGTTGACTCCAAATCCCCACCTTGGGTTTAGTCAGAGTTCACAGCACTCTGAAATTTAGAAGTTTGTGATCGCTTTACAATTAAGACAAAGTACTAAATGTCATTGTTTGTTGAGGGCGATGACCCATGTACAGACAGGAGCATAATAATTATATAAAAGCTCTTTAAAGAAAAGACAAAATACTTACATAAAGCTATTAAACGGGTAGGACTGAGGCATGTTACCAAGCAATGAGCAGTGAGCTAGGAAGGCTTTAAAATGACTGGGAACCGGTGTGAGTGATCTACTGGCTAAGGTGACACAGGAAATGAACTGAACAGAACTTAAGTAGAGCGGTTATGACAACTAAAACTAATAAAAACAGCTGATTTAGATGATTTTTTGTTTGTTTTTCAGGTTTATTTCAAAGCCTCAAACCAACAAGCTGATACTTACGGAGAGATGGTTTTCACACCTAATAATAGTTTTACTCCCAACCTGAAAGTGGATGACAGCTGGCCCTACGAAGACCCGGGTGAGAGTGTTAGAGGACACATTGGTGCTCTGCAGGCCGTCAGCCTGGCGCCTCAGCTGCAGCCCCTCCAGCAGGCCCAAGTGCCGCCTCTCGGCAAGGCGCTGTGTGACTTTAACCCAGAGGAGACGAATCTGGAGGACAGCAAATACTGTCTCCGCTTCCAAAAGGTCTGTCACAGACGACACAGCATGATTAGTTAATTTTCACATGAGAAACTGTAAATGTTGTGGCAACCTTTGGCTAGAATGCCTCTTGAATTTTTCAGATTTCTTTTTTATTTTCATCTTTTTAGAGTTTTACAAAGTTTGGGCACCCAGTTAGGTGAGAATTTGGTGTCATCAACTCCAATTATCACAGCTCGTAAACACTTCTTGAAATCAGTCTTTCAGCTTGTGTTTCTCACTCATTCTGTGAGATCTGTATTGTGCATTTTTATGGGATCATCTCCACAGTTCATTTTTTTATGGCAAAACTATCAGCTTGGACTTGTTTTGGTTTATGGAGGATATAAAGATGTGTTAGGACAAATATTCAGCCGGAGAAGTCGCCTTCTGTTTTGTAATCAGCTGATTTGACAGATTTGTGATTTTTCTGAACCATCTGCATCCTTCTGTTGTTCACAGCACTGCTTTGGTGCAGCCAAATTTATTTTTTTCCCATTATTTCTGTTTTTATTCAAAGCTGACTCCACAGTTGAGGAATGCATCAGTACTCCACAGTTTTGTGCATTCATATCTCTTGGTGCTCAAACATTTCCATAGTGTATTTTTTCTTTTATCTCTAAAACTATTTTGTTAAAGTTTTATCTTTTATGCATTTTTTTCTGGTGACTAATCCATCTTCTGTTTTAAGTGTCAGTGCCTAAACTCTTGACTGTTAAAGTAGACATATGTTTTATAATTAATAACAAAAAATGCTCTTTTTACTAACGATAATGTCCTCAGTGGATCAGCTTATCTTTGGTCAAACGTTTGACCTCTCCTTTATCTTTCTTAGATGTAACTTTGTCACATTTTCTGATTATTTACAGCACAGAAAACTCCCATTTGTCTTATTGCATAACACCCATAGCTTTCTGCTCACTTCACTGTTTTCAGGGAGGGAAAACAGACTTGTGGAGCCGAGGTTATCAACCTCTACTGCAGTGGTCGTTGCTCACCCTGAAGGATCTCTGAGGCCGTTACATAAGGGCCTCAGTCCTTGTCCATTAAAGCGAGCTTCAGCTTGCCTTTCTTTTTAATGCAGGTGGTCAAATGTGTGCTTTTTTTAAGGCTGGGTGTAGAAAGCAGTGGGCCTGCAGACACAAATGGAGCTGATGTCACATTCTAAAGCAGAAACACAGGGCTCTGAGTGCTCAGTATCCGGGGCCAGATATACATCTCAGCATCTCTGATGTCCTGTAAATCTGTTACTTGATTCTGATTTACAGGGAGACATCCTGACTGTCAGCAGGCGAGTGGATGAGAACTGGATTGAAGCCAAGCTGGGGGAAAAAGTTGGGATTTGTCCAGAACAGTTCATAGAGGTGAGTCGTGACGTGTTTTGTGTAGTTTGACTCTTTCCGCGCTTCGGTCAGATGGTTGTGTCTGGATGTCGCCGAGTGCGCGCCCGGACTGCCTCGATTCTTACTTAAATCTTTGATTCATCAGTAAAGGTCACTGTTGTGCTGCGAAGCGCTGAAGCAGAAAGCTCATCTGTGAAGCTGTGCTGTGTCTGCAGCTGCTCATTAGTGTGTGACTATGTGGCTTACTCAGGTTTTCAGGGCTTGCTTAGCTAGCTGGCTGTCATTTGTTTTCCTCTGCACTTTCTGCCTCAAGGAATTAACATCATCTATGCTGGAGAGAATGGAATTAGCTCCTGCAGTGGGGTCATTTTACAGCCACGTCCAGTTCTGTTTTTAGCTCCTTAATTGATGAGTTTTCTGAAGTGCCTCTTCCTCTCATTAGACATCTCATCTTGCACCTGCTTTTGTCTCCATGCCTTCTTGTCCTCTTTGATGATGCTTTTTATCCGTGGCAGTCTGTTCTTTCTACTTCCACTTTCCCCCCTCTGCTTTCCCGTCTCTTCTTGTGTCGTGCAGCCAGGCGTAAAGACACAGTAATGCTTTCTCTTTCTCGGGTGACATAACAGCACATCACTGTGCCGAGTGAAAGCATTAACCCTGCCATTCCTGTCCGTCCGCCCGCCCGTCTGTGCAGCTCCTTTCTCAGCACCACTCAACTCTTCTTGGCTTATTGGTTGGTGCGTCTCATCCTGCCTGCCTCGCCAGCCTTTCCAACAAGTTGTAGGGGGTGAGCAGAGTAGTGATAAGTGGGAGTGTTTAGACAGCCGTTTTGCTGATCAGAAGGAGCAGAGGTTGACAGGCGCGAGTAGCAGGTAGGAGCGATTTTGAGGAGAATTTTCTCGAGTGAGGATTGGAGAATCTGCGTTTGTTCGTTTTATCAAGAATTTATATTCCTTATGTTTTTCTTTTCAGCCAAACTCCACCGCTGCCAAACTGCTAAAAGGGAAGAGTCGAAGGGGGAGTGACTCAGCAGAGTTTCACCATCAGGCAGGGAGCGGGGGTAAAGACAAGACCACTGAGTCATCAAACAGGAAGGCTGCCCACTACGGAGTCCCTCAAGTCCCGGCAAAGACGCAAATCATCAATGCTGTGCCTCCGTCCAACCAGAGGAAACATCCCACAGGCGGCAGCAGAAACAGCTCTCAGACGGTTTCCAACAGCCGTCGGGGTCACCCTCAGCGCTACTCGGTGCACTCTGGCCTCCCGCGGAGCCACTCGTACCCTTTAACAGCGAGTTCTCAACGAGTCAACCGGCGCTCTGACTCCCACAGACACCAGCTACAGGTGAGCCACCTGCTGCTTTCCTCAGCCACATTGTTCACACCATCCTAAACCACGTCTGGTTTGTTTTCTTGACTGATTTATTCTAACAGAAACCACATGATTGGCAAAAAGCAGGCTGGTTTTCTCTGAGAGGGACAGAGGTGTTTTTATTTGGGAGATGAAGTTGGCCTCTTGAGAGCAGGGAGGGAAGGAGGGGACACTAAGCTGCAGGGAAGAACGGGAATGTGGGATCGCCCTGCTGTTGGCCGGGATGTGAGCTAGTCTAGAGATTCTGATTAAGAGAACACAGATGTGCAGAAGTGCTGGATAAGAAAGATGTAAGTGGACCGTAACTTTGAAAAGGTATTTAATCATCCGAGTGTTGGGAAGGAAGCCAGGGCTTTCCCTTCAGAGACAAATTGCAGTCCAGTAGAGGGTGTGTTTGTGTGTGGGTGTGTGTGTCCTTTTTCTGTCTTCGGCTCAAGCAGGGTCTTGTTTTGCAAAGAAAAACAGCTCAGCAAGAGAGGAAAAGTTCTCCTTTGACTAAAACAACAGAGCTGTGTTTAAAACACAGAGGCTCACTTCAAGTATTTCTACTACCTTCTAGGAGGCACAGTGCAACAGAAAGAATGTCTTTTCCTGTTAGCTCATTTAAATGAATTACTTTCTTATCGCTAGATGTCGACCTTAAAAGCTGTGCATTTTATTAGATGTAATTCAGGTGAAATGCTACAGTTAACCTAACTAAAACAGCATACCAGGTGAACGATATACCAGTAGCTTCAAATGATTATCGCTATATGGAAGGCGTGTGTGCATGCATGTGTGTGATAGCAAAATATCTCACAAACCACTGGACTGATGTCAGTACGTCTTTACGAGCTGTTAGAGAAGTGGCTACACCTACAATGCATGACATATTTGCCTAGAATGTTGACAATAACAGTTGGAGTCAACCGTGTTTGCCTGTTAAACTCTCAGAAAGTAATTACTAGGTGTCGATGTACAACTTTCTTTTGGAGTCAACCCTCTTAGAGATGGTCACCACATTTATTTGACATCATAAAACACAAAAATGGTTCAAACAGCCAAGTTTAGATCTCTCAAGCAAAAACATGGAGTGTTAGGAGTCATTCACAATGCATATTTTGAGTGCATACAGATCACATGAGGTCACAGATACCAATATTCTAAAGATTTGTCCCAAACAGTTAATCGTTTTCAACATAATATAATCTTGGTTTAGAACTCTGGCATGAAAGATAGGTTTCCTCCAAGATATGATTTTACTTTGACTTAGCTGTCATCAGTTCGTAGTAACTGAAAACATTTTATGCACGCGAATTATTTGAAATACTAAGATTTTAATACAATGTCATAACGCATTTAACCCTGGCAGGTCTGCTGCTTGATTGAGTAATCTTTATATGTTTTTGAAGCATGCACAGAAATTAAACTAAATAAATCAGAAACTATACGTTTTACAAGTTTAACATGAGATTCATATTACATTATATGATTTTTATATTATTAATAAATTAAGTACATTTTAATAGCTTTTTTCTCACTATGTTAAAGGTAAAGGGTTAATTAACTTGATAAACAGATTAGTTAGTTTGGAACTAAGTAGCTTGTTGGTGCTTGAGTTCAGTGGAAGGTTATAAAACCTGCTGCCCTGCCTTCAGAGATAATGATTTCCTTTGATTCAATTCAAATTCCATGCCTCTGTCCCACTATTCTGCGTATCCGCACATAAAAATGAAAACTTTCACAGGTTGGAGGAAATCATGAGAGGAAGAAGGTGGAGGGCGAACCTAAGGGAAAGAGGAAAACGGGAGAGATAAGGAGAGAAGAGAAAACACAACCTGAGGAATTACCAGGCTTAGAGTTGGAGAGAAAAGCATCACAGTGGTTGTGTACTGCAAAAAGGTGAAACACAAGAGGGAGAAAGGAGGAGGTGGACAAATGAGAGATAGATGTATAGAGTGGGAGGTTTGGAGAGTCCCTCAGTGTGTCTGCTTATCTCTCTCATGCTGATGATGATGAGTCACTTGTGAAGTTGGTTATATAACACACCCCGCTTTCCTCAGCTTTCAAACTCCTTCCTCTTCACTAAGCAGGTAACACCTTCACGTCAGCGGGCCTCTAACAACACACAGATGTCCCCTTTTTAAGGATTAGAAGGTCCGTGTCCGTAAGATCCTCCCTCGGTTCGGCCAGGATGTGTGCTATTCTTAGCGAGCGTCCCTTCGGTTCTCACCTCTGGCTCTTGACTGAGAGCTGCAGCCTCACTCCCACTGTGGGTGAAATAATGTGTGTTAGTGTGAATATTGGCATGGTTATGTAAGCGCAAAATTGAGGATGGACATCAGCCAGAAATCTTAAACAAAATCCATCTTAGATCAGACTTGATACAGCAGCACATCTGAAACGATTGCTACCGTTATATATAATGAAGAAGTAGAGCTGAAATACATGAGTTTTATTTAATGGAGGAGAGAGGTGGCGTGAGAGAACAAGACAGATAAAAACGTTTAAGTAGAGCTGGACCATGTGACGATAACGTGTATATCGATATTCATGGACTTTATTACGATACACAATACATATCTTGATATTTTAATGATAATTTGATGAATTTATTGATAAATGTTCAATTTAAACCTATAAATATTGATGGACTTTTAATACATTTGCATTCAGAAAGAGAAAGTCCTAATGAATGTATTAACTTTTGTAAGCCAGGCAGCTGCACTGAGATTTTAAAGTTTTTCTTTTTGTTGTTTTCTTTTTAAAAAACTTTAGTAAAGAAAAGTCAATGCAACAATAAGTGTTCGTGTATCAGAAAAAGCTGAAAATAGCCACTTTGAAACCATAGAAATAGGTAACTTTTTCTTTTTGATCATGTTTTTAGCAAAAGGTGAAACTGATTAAGCTGTTCCCATAGCAACGCAGAACATGGTTAACATTTATAATGCCTCAAATATTAATCAGTTTCAAAACAACCATTAAATAAGTAAAGGAAATTCTCAGGAAATAAAAAGTATTTTAAAGATATAAAGTAAAAGTTGTCCACTGAATTTTAAAAAGTTTTAACATCTATAAAAATTTACTACTTATATCAGAGGAATTACATTTACTGTAATAATGAGATTTGGATTTATTTTATGGGAATTTTATTTTCTGGTGTCACATTTAGTTTCCAGCTATTTTTAGGTTTTCTTATATTAGAAGTAAATGGTGTGGTTAGCCAGTCTGACTCAAACAGCTCTGTGTTGATTCAACACGTTGTTCCCCAGTATGACATGTTTCCATCCTCTCCTCTTCCTACTATGAGGACATGCTCCTATCAGACACTCTCACCGATCAATAAAAGTCTCCTGTAACATTTAGGAACTTTACCAAATCAAAGTCTTGTTAAATAAATTGTCAATTAAAATGTGTTTTCTAGATTTGGTTACTATACCACATCTATTCTATAAACTGTTTGTATATATATTGTAATGTTTAATTTTGTATATATATTGTAATGTTTAATTTATATGTATAATTATCATCTGAAAGAGAAATGTTTGTGGTAAACATGAAATTGGATTCTATTAGTCATTTGGCCTTTTTATCTAATTGGGTGTGTCTCCTTTTAAATTTAGTTTGACCACTTCCAGTAACTTAAATGTGACTCACTGAAACGGGTCACTACTCAGAGGGAGAAACTAACTTAGAGACTGACAGAAAATCCTGTTTGTAGTTTTGTTAAAGACAGTGGATCGTGACCCATTTCTGAGGTGAGTCATACATTAAACTTCCTCAGGTTGAAGAACAGTAAATATCTCACAGAGTAGATAAGCTCCACTCTTTTTTGGTCCATTCTGACATATCCTGTTTGAGTTCACGGCTACGTTAAAAAACAAGATCCCACTTTGTTCTCGCGCTCCAACACACCTGAATTTAATTCATTTAATTACCACCTCAGCATGATCTGTTAACGAGACACTAATTTATAACAGGTGTGGTGAAGCATGCAGATTGTGGCCTCTGAGGACTGGAGTTGGTAACTGATCAGAGGTTCACCAGATCTAATGCTAGTGATGGGAAATGGAAACAGTGTTTTGGTACATGCCAAATCCAGAATTGGACTTATTTTTCAAATAGATGGGGGTATAGTGTCAGACGATATGTTGTATGCAACATATTTGGCCACCAGATGACACTGTGGCGAGACGTTTCAGGCGTTCCGAACATCGATTATTTTTTCAAATCAACTGTTCCAAATGATCAGATCATTCTGTTTCTACCTCCAGTGCAATTGATGGTGCCTTCAGTGACAATTGGTAAATCAGAATTTTCAACTTCCACCTGAGAAAAAGGCTGAAAGTACATATAAGATTTTGTAGACTAGATACAAGGAACTCATCAAAACACTGTTAGAAAAGTATGAACAAATTTAATATCAGAAGCATATTAAAATGCTAAATTATGTGGAGTACAGAATTTTCTTTTTTTAAACTGACTTAGATGCCATGGTTTGAGACTTTGTTTTAATTTTTTCTTGTTTTGATATTTGTAGAAGTCTGTGTGGTTTTGTTGTTGTAATCCTTATAACCACTAGATGTCCTCAGTTGTCCTTGTTCCATCTGCTCACCCCTCCTTTTTGACGCCCCATTTCTAATCAGCACACCTGTTTCCATTTTCTCATCAACCCTCCCAGTGTATAAACTCATTACTTCCCAGTATTTATATTAACCTTAAGTTTTGTGTTCCTTATTCTGCTCCTGCCTCTTGTATGTCTGCATTTGGGGCCTACTTCAACAAATTCTCACTTACTGTGAAGTTGAGTAGTAATAAAGATGAGGAGGCTGATTATTTCTATTTCGAGCTGGAATTTTAATAAACCAGCTCACTACAGGTCTGTAAAGTAAATTATACACTATATTCTTTGACTTCAGAGACAGATCATATGACAAAACATGTATTGAACAGTAAGTTTAATATTTACCAAAGTGATGAGACATGTTTGCCTTATTTAGCAAAAACTGTTTTCCCTTAAATGTAAGAAAAAATGTATTTTGCACTCTGCAATCAGTATGCACAACCACTGCAGTGACTTGACACTTTACACTTTGATATTCATTTTTGAAAGTAAAACAGAAGCTTCTTGCTATTTCACCCCCCACCCCCATAAATCTGAACATTCAGTAATAGGCTCAGCATTTTAATACCCATGAACCAGTAGATGAAAGCCCAACAGAAACTGGTACGTTAGCCGCAAAACGATTGTGGTACAGCATCAGTTTGATCAGATTCTTCTTCCTCACATCCTGTTTCCTACCAACAGTGTTGGGTTTTGTAATAGTGATAACATAAAACACCAGGCTTCTTGTAGTTCAAACACTTACGGTGAGTATTAACTCATAAATAGAAGCAAACAGTAAATGTAATATTACATTCCAAATATTAACAAACAGGATTCTGCAAGGCCTGTGTTTTTCTGTTCTATTAACCAGTAAACAGTCAGAAGATGGTGCTCCATTTTCCCATCATGCACTGAGAGTTGAGAATGACAGCAGCAAAAAGAAATCCTGCAGCTGTGAGCGTAATGTTGAGAATTTTAGCGTCGTGTTCACAGTGAGTGATGCTGACAAGCTGGACAGAATTCTGTGCATGCTTGGCTCTTTTTAAACTGAATTTATGTCAGCAATTAGCAGTAGCAAGTGCAGCGCCACCTAGCTGCTGCTTAAGGCTTAGTTAATTATGTAAGTGGAAACAGCTGCAGCTGAGCAGGACTTTTACATCACTTATTGGCATGTTTTCATCTTTCCAGTCCGTGATTTAGTAAAAACACATGAGCTAATGTTCCATAGGATGATTTTTTTTTTGTACAATTTTTCTAGATAAATGCTATAATGTTGCTGCAAAATAAAAAACAGGGCTTTTTTTTTTTTTTTGCAAAAATGTACAGTACATAAAACTCATTAAGTATATTTATTTACACCGTTATCATTGCAAATTGAATAATATATAATTTACATTTATTAGGAATTTTATGGGGCTAAAACGATGACAGAGTAAACTGAAACTGAAAAAAATACATTGAAACTGAAGAAAAAAATAAACTGAAAAATAAAATGTTAAAACTGAAAAATAAAACATTGATACTGAAAGAAAAAAAATTGAAACCAAAAAATACACTGAAACTGAAACAAACCCACAAAAAAAACTTTTTTTTACATTGACACTTTATTTTCAGAGTTTCTATTCATTTTTTAGTTTCACNAGTTTTTTCTTTTAGATTGATTCATTTTTTAAGTGTTTGTCAACTTTATTGATCAATTGATCAGAGTAATGTTTAATGTAAGTATGTAATTAGTACCTTTATGGATTATTTCCAGTTGTATTAAGATATAAATTGTTTTATTTTCTGTTCTTGAGATGCTGTTTGCATGACGTTCATTCCTGTGCCTGAGCTGAGTGAGAAGAAGTCCAAAGCCTGTCATCGGCGTCTCCCAGACTTCCTGCAAAACCTTAAAACTACAGGTTTGTATTGTCAGTCAGTTAA
>SSNR01000191.1:354521-421677 GCA_006937965.1 Callopanchax toddi
TTCAGTTTTTTTTTTTTCAAGTTGTTTGCTGTCACTGTTTTTGCGCCGGACGCGCGCTTGAGGGGCGGGGCTTCTAGCCTGCATATCATTAGCATTCATGGCGGACGGAGCTGAGCTAGAAGCTAGTGGCTGAGTGCCGGTGAGTTGTGACCCGGCCAGCTGAGACCAGAAAATCAATGGCTGCTTGCAGTTAGGAAAAACCAACAGTAAGTATGTCGGTTTTTGATCTTTTACAGAGATGAATCATTGTAAATAAGTTTCGTTTTTAATTAATTATGTTTGATAAAGGTGCGGTGGAAAAGCTAACGTTAGCCAAGTCGTGTTAGCAAGCTAACCTCTGGGTAGCTCCAGCAGGTAGCCTGTCTGTAGACCAGGAGAGCTGGAGTACATCTCATTAACAAGTTAGCAGGAAATATTCAGCAGCCTCTAACCCAGAACAGCAGAATGTAGAGCATTATATCTGCTCTGGGGCTAATCAGGACTTTGTTCTCTTTGCTAGTGCAGGCTAACAGGTGAACTGCTGCACGAGTCAGGCACCAGGAATTCAGCTCAGACCCGTTTATACCCAGATCAGTTGAATAATTCAGAATATTTATCTTATTCAATATGGTTCTTGCACAACCTCAATGTTTNGGCTTTGGACTTCTTCTCACTCAGCTCAGGCACAGGAATGAACGTCATGCAAACAGCATCTCAAGAACAGAAAATAAAACACAATTTATATCTTAATACAACTGGAAATAATCCATAAAGGTACTAATTACACTTACATTAAACATTACTCTGATCAATTGATCAATAAAGTTGACAAACACTTAAAAAATGAATCAATCTAAACAAACAAAAAAAACTATAAACATTGAGGTTGTGCAAGAACCATATTGAATAATAAATATTCTGAATTATTCAACTGATCTGGGTGTAAACAGGTCTGAGCTGAATTCCTGGTGCCTGACTCGTGCAGCAGTTCACCTGTTAGCCTGCACTAGCAAAGAGAACAAAGTCCTGATTAGCCCCAGAGCAGATATAATGCTCTACATTCTGCTGTTCTGGGTTAGAGGCTGCTGAATATTTCCTGCTAACCTGTTATGAGATGTACTTCAGCTCTCCTGGTCTACAGACAGGCTACCTGCTGGAGCTACCCAGAGGTTAGCTTGCTAACACGACTTGGCTAACGTTAGCTTTTCCACCGCACCTTTATCAAACATAATTAATTAAAAACGAAACTTATTTACAATGATTCATCTCTGTAAAAGATCAAAAACCGACATACTTACTGTTGGTTTTTCCTAACTGCAAGCAGCCATTGATTTTCTGGTCTCAGCTGGCCGGGTCACAACTCACCGGCACTCAGCCACTAGCTTCTAGCTCAGCTCCGTCCGCCATGAATGCTAATGATATGCAGGCTAGAAGCCCCGCCCCTCAAGCGCGCGTCCGGCGCAAAAACAGTGACAGCAAACAACTTGAAAAAAAAAAAACTGAAACTGAAAAAAAAACTTGAAACNTTGTATTTTAAAACCTACAACACAGAAAAATTGTCAACTTTCCTTTTTGAATGTTTTGCTTCTACAAATTCAGACTTTTTAATTTTTCAGTGATCTTGATCAATAGATCTTCAGACTTTCTGAAGCTCTTTCAAAATGTTATATTATTTTTTTACTTTGGCTGCATTTTCACTGTGTCCAGTACTTGACCATTTTCATAGGAATGGTTTTATTTAAGTCACTTAATGCTGATGTAAATCTTTATAGACATTAAAGAACCAGTGTCAACACATAACGGAAAACCTAACAAAGTTAAACCAGATCAGATGTTTTTGTTACCAGCCGTGCTGTGGAGATAGTTTATTTTCTTATCATCATTCTTAACATCATTTAACATGTGATCGATCATCTGCTGTAGGACATGTCTTCAGCTAATAGTTCTCAGCTTGTTGGTGCTAAAATTCCATTTCATGTTTGTCAAACTGCTTTATCCTTGTCTTTTTTTTTTTAAATCGATCTCCACAGCACGGCTGGTAACAAAAACATCTGATCTGGTTTAACTTTGTTAGGTTTTCTGTTATGTGTTGACACTGGTTCTTTAATGTCTATAAAGATTTACATCAGCATTAAGTGACTTAAATAAAACCATTCCTATGAAAATGGTCAAGTACTGGACACAGTGAAAATGCAGCCAAAGTAAAAAAATAATATAACATTTTGAAAGAGCTTCAGAAAGTCTGAAGATCTATTGATCAAGATCACTGAAAAATTAAAAAGTCTGAATTTGTAGAAGCAAAACATTCAAAAAGGAAAGTTGACAATTTTTCTGTGTTGTAGGTTTTAAAATACAAAAATACCCATGTCCATATCTGCTTTTTTGTTACCTTTGTTATGATTTTTAACTTTAACTGACTGACAATACAAACCTGTAGTTTAAGGTTTTGCAGGAAGTCTGGGAGACGCCGATGACAGGCTTTGGACTTCTTCTCACTCAGCTCAGGCACAGGAATGAACGTCATGCAAACAGCATCTCAAGAACAGAAAATAAAACAATTTATATCTTAATACAACTGGAAATAATCCATAAAGGTACTAATTACACTTACATTAAACATTACTCTGATCAATTGATCAATAAAGTTGACAAACACTTAAAAAAATTAATCAATCTAAAAGAAAAAACTAAACATTGAGGTTGTGCAAGAACCATATTGAATAAGATAAATATTCTGAATTATTCAACTGATCTGGGTATAAACGGGTCTGAGCTGAATTCCTGGTGCCTGACTCGTGCAGCAGTTTACCTGTGTTAGCCTGCACTAGCAAAGAGAACAAAGTCCTGATTAGCCCCAGAGCAGATATAATGCTCTACATTCTGCTGTTCTGGGTTAGAGGCTGCTGAATATTTCCTGCTAACCTGTTATGAGATGTACTTCAGCTCTCCTGGTCTACAGACAGGCTACCTGCTGGAGCTACCCAGAGGTTAGCTTGCTAACACGACTTGGCTAACGTTAGCTTTTCCACCGCACCTTTATCAAACATAATTAATTAAAAACGAAACTTATTTACAATGATTCATCTCTGTAAAAGATCAAAAACCGACATACTTACTGTTGGTTTTTCCTAACTGCAAGCAGCCATTGATTTTCTGGTCTCAGCTGGCCTGACTGGCTCACTAGCTTCTAGCTTGGCTGGCTCACTCCTACATGAATGCTAATAATATGCAGGCTAGAAGCCCCGCCCCTCAAGCGCGCGCCCGGCGCAAAAACAGTGACAGACTTGAACCTGAAAAAAAAAAAACTGAAACTGTAAAAAATTGAAGTGAAACTAAAAAATGAATAGAAACTCTGAAAATAAAGTGTTAATGTAAAAAAAAGTTTTTTTTGTGGGTTTGTTTCAGTTTCAGTGTATTTTTCGGTTTCAATTTTTTTTCTTTCAGTATCAATGTTTTATTTTTCAGTTTTAACATTTTATTTTTCAGTTTATTTTTTTCTTCAGTTTCAATGTATTTTTTTTTCAGTTTCAGTTTACTCTGTCATCGTTTTAGCCCCATAGAATTTTAGCTCTTGAGTTACAGTTTTTACCAGCTGAGTTAAAACATTTGTTGTTGCGTGACTCGAGCAGGTTACTGAAGCGTCAACAAATACTAGATAGAGTTTGAACAGAGCTAAATAATTAAAGACGTGAAAAAGGGTGGTTTGTTTCTCTGCCGGATATTACGAGATGTCAGAACCTCGCCGATAAAGAGACTGTGATTAATTGGATGTAAAAAGACAAGTCTAGTCTGTTAGCTGTACACGAGAAGGGACACCTACTGTACTTGTTTGGTTTAATTATGTATAATCTATAACAGTTACTGAAGAGTAAATATGACATGTTTTCTCCTAAATGACAGCTGATTCATGTGCCTGCAGGACATGATGCGTGTGTCCTAACTTTCTCTTTTCACGGTGCCGCCTTCGGCAAACGAGACGACAGTTATTGCACACACAACTTAATTATTACTCTTTGTGTTTTTAAATTACAGTGTAAATTTATTGCAGTTTAAGAGAGAGAGAGATGCAGGATCCAGACGCTGCAAACAGGGAACATCATGTCCAGAGGCCAGCGTTAATGCTTGAAGTAGAAGTTGAGTGGTGATGCTATGAATAGCAGCGATGAACGTCACAGCAAAGATGAAGAGCAGAAAATAAGTTATTTCTTTGCCTCTTTGAAATGACTAGAATATAAGAACAATATGTGTGAAGGGTTTATTTGTTGCATGTCTTCAAACCTCATTAAGCCTCTCCTCAGCGGTGTAATGAGGGGGATTAATCTCCAGCCTAGTTTTTTTTAACAGTTGGAAGGCTCACCCTTTGTGTGGCTCCCTGTCACACTCTGACTCCCTCACTCACAGTGTGAGGACTTCAAGCCTGTCAAAAGTTTCCCACTTATCTTCCTCATGTTGAGAGGCTTTGATCGCAGAAATGAGACACAGAAGGAATCTGTTTATCTATTTTTCATGCTGTGTTCTACATAGCTTTAAATGTGTGCATCATCTTTGCATCAGTGAGTTGAAAGTAACACGTTTCTGCACTTCAAAGAATAAAACCAACAAATCTTCTATATAGGGAGGTGACAAAGGCGAGGCGTTTGAGGAGTGGATGCTTTTACGATACGAAAACGAGTTGGTGATAAGCTGTGGCTTTGGTTTCCTCAGATCATGCTAGCGCAATGGTAAAAGATTCAAGTGATGAGTTGCACAAACGTCAAACCAACATTGAACAGAGTGGTGATTTTCATTACTGGTGCCACTGCATAAGCATTTTAGCATCTGTATTGCTACTCATCTTCTGTTTCTTCTCCATCTTATTAGGTTGCTTCCTGCAACTTTAAATCTTATAAAGTCTTAAGGGAGCTTTAATGGTTTTTATCACAGTTCTAGTTTTATTAATTTTGGTGGTATTATCACAAAACTTTGAGCTGAGTGTTGCGATGTCACATTAACTTTTGTGCTGTTTGAACTTTCCAAAATATTCGCAATCAAACTCTTCATACCCCTTCAAACTTTACACTTCTGATATGGTTCATACATCAGAATGTAGGCATTTTAATCTTCTTTCACCTAGTGTGTCTGTCACTGCTGCAGGACTTGGTTTTCTCTCAAATCTCAAAGTGTGCACCCTCTAGCTTATAGAGTCCCATTATATAGGTGTAGAAATGTAAAAACATAACTGTTTCATTATATACCTCATCACACGCCTTTCCTGTTTCAAGAGGGTTTTTTTGTTCACAACTTGCAGTTTTTTCACTTCAACTATTTGTTCGGGACTCTGTTTCTATTGAGAATAAGCCTGCACTTTTGTGCCTATGTCCCATAGGTGCGTAGTTACCCTAGTTACCCTAATAAGCTTTAAGGTTTTTTTTGGATTGGTTCATTACAATTAACTATAGTTTAGATTATTACACAAAGTGATTTCCATATTACTTTTGAGCTTTATGGGAGAAAATTATTTCTTTTATAATTTCAGGTTTTAATTGACATTATTATAGGATTACTGCCTCATCTCCATTCTAAAACTGTATACCGGTAATTGTTTTTGCTTGCTTTCTCTTGTGTGAATTTGAATTAAAATGAAAAGCTTTCATAATTTACTCCTTTGTACAACATCTCTCATTTATTTAAAAAATAATGATGTTTTCTAAACTGAAATTTCTGCTACATAATCAACAGGAAAAATTGTCCTTAAAATAAGATCATTTCCAAGGCAATGGCGTAACCTCTTAGCAGATCATTTTCTGTTTAGGTCAGATTTAAAGGGATACTCCAACAGAAAGTGATTTTTTTTTTGTATGTTGCCATATTCCTTATAGTTAGATAAGTGGGCAAAAACCATTTGTAAACAGCCCAGTCATTTTTAGCATTAGCTTAGCGTAAAACACTGTAAGTGAATGGTAACAATTAGCATTGTGAGAAAAAAAGTCCTTAAATCTCACTCAGTAGTGATACTAATGATACTAATTCTGCCTAGTGACCTCAATAAACATATCGACTGCAAGTGAAATATAAAGTAACACGAAGGATTTACAGGTACTATTTTAGACTCTGGACTACTTTATGACAAAGAGCAGCTGTAAGCCTCCGCTGAACGGCGCAAGGACGTGACGCAGCGGCTCCAGGGAGACGTACTTTCGTAAACACGTATCCGAACGTTGTTTGCAAACCTCACAGATGATGAAAAATAACACAAAGTCAGGAACTGCACAGAGATTATTTAAAATCTTGTATTTACGGACGTAAATTTTGAAAAATGTATACAGTAGTGTGCGAAAGTTTTAAATCATACCTATTTTTTAATAGTTTGCTCCCAATGAGCTAAACTTTCTCATAATCTGTTTTTTTTAAAGGCCACTCAGTGTTTTATCTTTACATTTTGGCTGTCTTTTTATAACATCTTGTGCAGTTTTTCTCAAGAATGAGAAAAGCTGAGAAGCAGAGGGCAAAAAAAAGACTTATCAGGCCAGAAAAGACCCGAAACGGAACCAGAGTTGCATCATCTTCCAGTTAATCATCTGCTTTATGACACGTTTTCAGCTAACAGCTCTTTGAGAATCACTTTCATGGTGCTAAAATACTTTTATATTCACAAAATGTTCCAAGACCTGATATAAAAATATACATTTTTGCTAAGTTATCTGTTATGTGCCGACAATTCGGGTTCATCCTTTTAAATTCAGATCCAAATTTTTTGGCTCTAAAAAGGTTTGAGTACTGAACAGAGAATGAGTGGAAAAACAGTCAAGTTTCACAATGAAACTGTAAGATTACAGAGTACAAGGAAGTCTATGGAGGAAAATGTAAAGGTATTAGTAAGCCAACGTTTATGTGAAGGTAATGAGCGATAAATGTCAAAGATATACACTTTTAGCACAGCATTCTCTCACTTTCCTTAGATTAACATTAAATGTTTCTCTAAATAAGTTGTCAAACTCAGGATGAATGGTAATGACGTCATCTGCTCTCACTAACTGGTCAGTCTCTTGTTGACTCATCCTGGAAAAAAAAATAGAAATGTGATTCCCCCTGAGGAGATGTGAACTCGTGTTATGGTATTTGGTCTCAAAATGTTCCATGCATCATGTTTTCATTGCACATACTTAGAAACGGTTTGTATTTCAGGGTGAGAAGAAGATGACCAGCGAGACACCGCCTACTGCCTCCATGGCTCTGCCCTCAGCCTCTGCAGACAGCAGAAACTCCTCCACGCAGCAGCTCTCCATCAGCGTGTGAGTCACACTTTAACACATTAATGGCATATTAATGAGGGACCATATAGGAAATGCACAAATAGCTAGTTTGATTAAAAAACATGCATCCTAAAAAGTGGCATGATGGTAACATAAATAAACCTGGTGTGTGGCTCCAGGTGCGCTGTCCTGTACTCCTACAAACCTCGACGGCCGGAGGAGCTGGAGCTGAGGAAAGGAGAGATGGTGGGAGTGTACGCAAAGTTCAAAGAGGGCTGGCTGCGTGGGTTGTCACTCAGAACGGGCAAAGTGGGCATTCTTCCCAGCAACTACATCACCCCTGTCCTCAGGTGAGAGAGGTTGTGACCTCCAAGTGCAGAAAGTGGGAGGTAAATGATATTTGGATTCAGAGTCAGACAGTAATTTAATACGGGTGAAAAGACTCGCTGGCACTGACTCTTATGAATGTTTTATGAATCAGAACTATAAAGCTGTGCAGCAGTGGTTGGTGTCTGGTTGGAACAAATTTATATTAAGACGAATGTAGTTATTTAGTTTACAATAACATGTTTGTTTGCCTACAGAACCTCAGCCAGAATCGTGGAGACCAAAGCAGCTAACCAGCTCTCACTTCACAACATTGTAGCTGGAAAGAAATCCACAGCTCCGAAGAATCCTTCTGTGGTCCTTGCACTTGATAGGGTGAACGATGATGGAGTGATTTACTCAACAGGACAGGTCCCGTCTGTGCCAAATGGAGCACAGCACTTACTGTCATCCACTGGCGCTGCAAAGCCACCCTTCTATGGGAGTACGCAAGGCTGGGACACTGTGAGGCGTGCTTTTAACCCACATAGAAGTGAGTGTAAAACAAGTGACAAATCGTTGCTTTTTCAATTAGAGGTTGAAGAATTAAATATATATATATATATTTTTTAGGTTCAAACCGTTCCTCCCATATTTCCACTTTCAACATGCCGTCCAACTCGCAGCCTTTTGCACAAGTCCAGGCGTCGGGTTACTCACCTGCCCTGCAGAGGAGAAAAACCAGCAGCATCCCGTCCAGCTCCAGCAAAGTCCACAGCTGGCTGACTGAGTCAGCAGCGCCCTCTGCTGCTGCAGCAGTGAAGGACAGAGACTTCACAGCCTCACACCAAACTACGTTTCACTACCCCAGACAACATTCAAATGCACCGCAGTCAATTCTGGTCAAACCAGATGCTTACAAGAACACTGCTGACAAGGTAACACCATCTCTAACAAATCCTGGAGTTATTTTCACTTTAATGTTCTCAAACCTTTCACCTGATTCAGTGTAAATTCTGCCCTTCCACAGCCTCAGAAGTCTGTGCGGTTCCTAACAGATGAGGACGCCCCTCTTCCAAGATATCGCACCTCCTCCTGGTCGGCAGGAACTCAGCTTCACCCCAACTGTCACCCTGGGCCTCTACCTTTAGAAGTGTGGGCCCCGTCGCTTACCATGGGAAGAGATGGACCAGGGATTATTCTCAAAGAAGGAAAGGGTCCAGTTCTCAGGAAGGACCTCGAAACAGCCATCTCAGATCTAACATTTAACCCCCAGAAGTCACTACACTCAGCCCTGTCCGCTCAGTTCAGCCCCATCAGGTAAACTGGATTCAGGTGTTCAGATATGCAAACAAAAAGCAGCGATGGATATAAAATCTTGAGATCACTGAACTGGTGTCGAATGCTTTTCTATGTGTTTCTATGAATGTGTTTCTATGTTCGATGTTTTTAACTCGTTAGTTTTATTGTGTTTTATTGTCAACTTGTATTGTGCGGTGACCTTGAGTGATAGAAAGGCGCCTGAAATAAAATGTATTATTATTATTATTTTCTGTTTTGCAGACACAGGGTGAGTACGACACATTTAGCCCAGACGGACTCTGAGCTCAGTCTGCTTCAAGGAGAGCTGGTCCTCGTCCACAGGCCGCGACCTGACGGGAGAGTTCTTGTTACACAGGAAAGCAGTGGGCAGACGGGATTATTCCACAGCAGTATTCTTCAAGCCCTGGAGAGGCTCAGCTGACTGTGTGTTTTTGCTGTAATTATGTATATTTCTATACTCAAGCTGCCAAATGACTCAACTGTTCAGTTTGTGTTGAAGTCCAAAGGTTAATTCTGCCAGACGACAACCCAATGACAAATGTGTGTTTGGTCCTGAGTGCACATGAGAGAGTGTTAAATCCTCTGCAGATATATTTTGTGTTAGTTGATGTGTGCACATGTTAATGACACTTAATAATATTAAGACTTTGCACTAAAACCCACTTCATGACTGTTTGTTGTTTCAAATCCATGTTTCACACGATGGTGAGTGCCTTTGTGAAAACCCACCGAGAAAACATATTTGAATATATTTAGAAATACAAGATAAAATATCTGTACAGCCTGCTTGTTAATAAAGTGTAAGTCCTGAATGTCCAATATTGTGTTGTCTATCTGGTGGCAACTTTAAACGTTGACTTGCATGCATGCATCATTCTGCAACTTTGCGTTCGCCCCTCTACAAGCTTGAGGTTTACCTACAAGTCTAGTTTCACAAACACTGTGAGTCACTTTACCAGCATAGAATATTATTCTGCTTAGTTAGTAAAAGTCAATTAAACCCTATAAAAGATTATCAATCTGTGGTGTTTGATGCATGTTTCAAAAACAAAGAAAATGGAAAAAATGACTACTAAGCATTCACAAGAAGTTACAGTAGATTATACAATAAGCTGCTAAGATCCTTTAATAACTATGTAATACTCAGTTCTCAAATGGTTAAAATAGTGATTTTTATCCTCAAAATTTTGAAGGGCATTTGATTCAAAATCACGATCTGAGGTGTAAAAACTATTTTTTCAGTGCAGCATTTCAGATGATTTTTGTACAGTGCATGTATTCAATTTAACAGTTATCAGTGAATTGTAAATGACTGAAATTTATTTAAACTTTGTCGTTTATCGATTTCAAAACAAGGACGTCTAAATTAAGGGCAAACAGTGGCCTGAGACAGGAATTGATTCACAATAATCAATAAAAAAGTGAAAAGGAGGTCCAGTAAATAATTCTCTTTCCTTCGGGGCGCATGCGCACAGCGACACACAGAGCCCTGACAACAAGCTGTTGGATGTGAGCAACTGAAGCGGCTACCACGGTCGTGCAGTAATTCTTCAAATAACCCGGAGTTAAATGAACAAAGCATTTGGAACGTTTCCTTGTCATTTCACGTAAACTAAAACCGGCTTTCTACATTCTCATTATGCCGGTAAGTCGCCACGCCTGTTTTGTTTTTGTTCGCAAAAATGGTTCCTCCCTTCTTCGGTTGATGTGATGCTAACCGGGGTTAGCACAGCTAGCTTAATGGTTTCCGCTTTAGGGTGGGAAATGCAACCGTTACAAAAGCTGGGCTTTAGTTATTTACCAAAATTCAGCTTTACCGCTGCGGTATTTCACAGTGAATATTTTTTGTCACACGGATGTGTCGCCGATAGCCTTCATAGCAACACATAAACTAAGCAGATCCGAGCATCTCCGTTTGAGCTTTCTCTCATCTTTCACCTTTCGACGTATATGTTGGCTACGCCCCGATCAATGTCCGGCGTCCACCTTCACCTTATACTACACCTGAACTGTGTGCTAACGTGTCAATTCTCTCATTTCAGAGCAGTAAACCTGAAAAACAAGAGGTGAGCGATAATGTCAAAGTTGTGGTGCGATGTCGTCCCCTCAATCAGAAGGAGAAGGCGATGGGCAGCAAGCAGACTGTGGTGGTGGACGAGATCCGTGGGACCATAACTGTAAACAAGCTGGAGACCCCACAGGAGCCTCCTAAAACCTTCACCTTCGACACTGTGTTTGGACCTGAGAGCAAACAGCTGGATGTTTACAATCTAACAGCCCGCCCCATCATTGACTCTGTACTAGAGGGATACAATGGTACAAATTGTGTGATTGTGCACACCAGGTTTATTAAAAAAATATCCTTGCACTATCACACATTACAGCATGTATACTATACTTGCCTTCCTATTAAAACTAACTTGTATTTGATATTTAACTGTCTTCAGTTGTCATAATCAATTTTTCTGCCACTAATTTCAGGGACAATTTTTGCATATGGACAAACTGGCACAGGAAAAACTTTCACTATGGAAGGTGTGAGAGCAGTGCCAGAACTCCGAGGGATTATCCCAAATTCCTTCGCACATATTTTTGGTCACATTGCCAAAGCAGAGGGTGACACAAGGTAAGAAATCCACATACAGTGGGGCAAAAAAGTATTTGGTCAGCCACCGATTGTGCAAGTTCTCCCACTTAAAATGATGGCAGAGGTCAGTAATTTTCATCATAGGTACACTTCAACTGTGAGAGACAATGTGAAAAAAAATCCATGAATTCACATGGTAGGATTTTTAAAGAATTTATTTGTAAATTAGGGTGGAAAAATAAGTATTTGGTCAATAACAAAAATTCAACTCAATACTTTGTAACATAACCTTTGTTGGCAATAACAGAGGTCAAACGATTACTATAGGTCTTTACCAGGTTTGCACACACAGTAGCTGGTATTTTGGCCCATTCCTCCATGCAGATCTTCTTGAGAGCAGTGATGTTTTGGGGCTGTCGCCGAGCAACACGGACTTTCAACTCCCTCCACAGATTTTCTATGGGGTTGAGGTCTGGAGATTGGCTAGGCCACTCCAGGACTTTCAAATGCTTCTTACGGAGCCACTCCTTTGTTGCCCGGGCAGTGTGTTTGGGATCATTGTCATGTTGGAAGACCCAGCCACGTTTCATCTTCAAAGCTCTCACTGATGGAAGGAGGTTTTGGCTCAAAATCTCACGATACATGGCCCCATTCATTCTTTCCTTAACACGGATCAGTCGTCCTGTCCCCTTAGCAGAAAAACAGTCCCAAAGCATGATGTTTCCCCCCCCATGCTTCACAGTAGGTATGGTGTTCTTGGGATGCAACTCAGTATTCTTCTTCCTCCAAACACGACGAGTTGAGTTTAGACCAAAAAGTTCTACTTTGGTTTCATCTGACCACATGACATTCTCCCAATCCTCTGCTGTATCATCCATGTGCTCTCTGGCAAACTTCAGACGGGCCTGGACATGCACTGGCTTCAGCAGCGGAACACGTCTGGCACTGCAGGATTTGATTCCCCGCCGTTGTAGTGTGTTACTGATGGTGACCTTTGTTACTTTGGTCCCAGCTCTCTGCAGGTCATTCACCAGGTCCCCCCGTGTGGTTCTGGGATTTTTGCTCACCGTTCTCATGATCATTTTGACCCCACGGGATGAGATCTTGCGTGGAGCCCCAGATCGAGGGAGATTATCAGTGGTCTTGTAGGTCTTCCATTTTCTGATAATTGCTCCCACAGTTGATTTTTTCACACCAAGCTGCTTGCCTATTGTAGATTCACTCTTCCCAGTCTGGTGCAGGTCTACAATTCTTTTCCTGGTGTCCTTCGAAAGCTCTTTGGTCTTGGCCATAGTGGAGTTTGGAGTCTGACTGTTTGAGGCTGTGGACAGGTGTCTTTTATACAGATAATGAGTTCAAACAGGTGCCATTAATACAGGTAACGAGTGGAGGACAGAAAAGCTTCTTAAAGAAGACGTTACAGGTCTGTGAGAGCCAGAGATTTTCCTTGTTTGAAGTGACCAAATACTTATTTTCCACCCTAATTTACAAATAAATTCTTTAAAAATCCTACCATGTGAATTCATGGATTTTTTTTTTCACATTCTGTCTCTCACAGTTGAAGTGTACCTATGATGAAAATTACTGACCTCTGCCATCATTTTAAGTGGGAGAACTTGCACAATCGGTGGCTGACCAAATACTTTTTTGCCCCACTATATCTGAAACACTCTCATGGACACGTAGGAAATTTGATGTAATTTAAACTAATCAATGTTATTTAAACATGTCGTGACAATATAAACACCTTTTTTCCTGGTAAAAACCATAATCACACACACAACACGACTGTTTGTTTTACTCCATTGAGGGAGCTCTTGCAGTTTTCCAGCAGTAAATATTTTTTAAAAAACAAGTTCAAACCAAACCCTGGATAAATGCTAAGCCAACATAACCAGTTTTTGTTTTCTTCAATCTCTGAAAACAGAGAAATAATGACTGCAACCCAAGATGCAAGTCATAAGCTGCTTCTCTGAACTTACTTTTAATTGTATGACTTAATGAGCTTCTTACTTGCAATCTTTTTTTGTCAAGCAAGAAATTAGTTCATTTTTGTTTCAGCTATGCATAACAATGTTTAAAAAAAAATTTTTTTTTATGCATAACAATGTTAGCTCTTCATTTTGCATGCAGTGTGTAATCAAGCTCCTATTTTGTAAAAACCTAGCCTACTGGCAGCACTCTCCTGGTGTCAATAGTAAATAAAGTTTGCCAGTGGTTGTCAACAATAGTTATAACCATATTAGTTATAAAGATTGTTTCAAATACAACTCAGACCCTCAGGTGTTACAAAGGAAGCACATTTTTGATTTGCCTTTACACAGGTAAACTAGTGAACTGAATTATTTTTATATAACTAAACGAAGCTGATTGAGACTGTGTGAGCAAAGTCTGCAACCCAAGATGCAAGTCATAAGGCTGCTTCTCTGAACTTACTTTTAATTTTATGACTTAATGAGCTTCTTACTTGCAATCTTTTTTGTCAAGCATACTGCAGAAATTAGTTCAACATAAAGTAAAAACATTTTCTGGTGCCACGAGTAAAAAATAAGCAAGTATATATTTTGTATTTCAACAACAATCTGATTTTCTTTTTTGGTCACCTTCAACAGATTTTTGGTTCGCGTATCATACCTGGAGATTTATAATGAGGAAGTGCGTGACTTGTTGAGCAAAGACCAGATGAAAAGGCTTGAGGTAACAGGATGTTTAAATTTAGTGACTGACAAAACTCTTTTGGTGACTTATCTTAAGAGACCTTGTAGTTATTTTTGTGAGCTGTAAAGTAGGGCTGCACAATTCTTGGAAAAAAAAAAAAATCATGATCTCAATTAATGCTTGTATGCAATCTCATTTCCAAATGACAATTTTTTTAAAAAGAAGACGACAATTATGCCACATTTGATTCGGGACATAATCTGCATGAAAACAAGTAACAAACAAATAAAAAAGGTCAGAATTGTTATTATTGTTAAAATTATCCAAAGGCTTTGTAAGTAAGAGTTAACACGATAGACATTTATTGTTTTTATGTTCAGTGTCAGCTGTTACGAAGTTGATGTGCAAGCAATAAGTGCAATAAATATTTATAATGAAAAAAATCATGAGAGAATCGTGATCTCAATTCTAAGCCAAAAAAAAATCATGATTCTCATTTTATCCAGAATCGTGCTGCCCTACAGTAAAGTTTTAGCTAGCAGCTGTTTTCCTGAGAAATATCTCTACTGCAACAGGTCAAGGAAAGACCAGACAGAGGTGTGTACATCAAGGATCTCTCGGGTTTTGTCATGAACAACGCTGATGATATGGACAGGATCATGACTCTGGGTCACAAAAACCGTGAGCACAACAGCTGACAGAATACTATACCCCATTAAGGAGTAATTGAGTACAAAAAAGACACGTATAGTAGACCTAAATTAACATTATTGTTGTAAGAAATATTAATATGAAATAATTTAACAAGCCCCAAGCATTTAGCTTTCTGAACAAAATCTTGCAAAACTCAGTAATAACATGTAAATGTTTTTTTTTAAACCTGCATTTTTTCAAGTTTCATAAGATCAAATGTTATTTTATCATGTTTAGGATCTGTTGGGGCCACAAATATGAATGAGCACAGCTCTCGTTCCCATGCAATCTTCACCATCACCATCGAGTGCAGTGAGAAGGGCGTCGATGGTGATCAGCATGTTCGTATGGGAAAGTTACATCTGGTTGATCTGGCAGTACGTATGAGAAGAAAATACTAAGTTCTAAATAATAAATAGATGAAACTGATATAAACTCATTTCAAGTGTTATTAACACATAACTTTTACAAATTATCTACCTCTTTTACCTTTCCCTGTCTCACAGGGTTCAGAAAGACAGGGCAAGACTGGAGCCACAGGGCAGCGTTTGAAAGAAGCAACAAAAATCAATCTCTCCCTCAGCACACTGGGGAATGTAATTTCTGCCCTGGTGGATGGTAGGAGCACCCATGTTCCCTACAGAAATTCCAAACTGACTCGTCTGCTGCAGGATTCACTTGGAGGAAACTCCAAGACAATGATGGTAAGTTTGAAAACGGAGCTAGAAGCCTTTATGCTAATCCCATAGTGACTACAGATTGTTTATAAGATTGTGGCTTAAGCTGCTCACAAGCAAGCATTTTTACTTATTAGCATGTTAGCTCTTGAATTTTTCCTAAAATCACAACTTTACTGTTAGTGTTTCAAGTAAACAGACTAGAAATACTTTTCTTTAAATCAAATCTGATGTGGAAACAAACTCACAGGCATATTGTTTTAGTTGGGCCTTTATTACTCACACTATCTGTTCCTTCTCAGCTTCAAATTTACAGAACAAACGGTACTAAGTATATGCTCGTACAAACACGACCATCAAGATCAGCAAGTTTTGGTAATTTGCCATTTATCAGCTGACCCTTCTGCTCAACGTAAAGAGGGTCACAGCAGGGACCAAAGTGACAGAAAGAGAGGAAAATATGTTTTTTTCAGAGTGAGCTTCAGCTCTTAATGGATGAAGAACAGAGATCCTCTTCCTCAGGAGGAATCATATTCAGGATTATCTTCATAAATCTACTTTATTATAGGTGCTTGAAATCCTTGAATATGCTTCAATTTCAACATGGTATTTTCAAGGTCTTGAAAGTGCTTCAAATGATTTAAAAATAGAGATGCTCCAAAAAATCACCAGGTGATCAGAATCAGCAGGATTGGCTTAATCAACGATCAGCTGATCTGAAACTAAAAGATCAGACTTTTGGGGGGCAGTTCATGAATTCAACAATGCTAAGCACTTTTTGTGCAAAGAGACTTTCATTCTAGAATCATAATATTCATGTTAATCCGAAATAATATTTAAAAAATTCATTGTTTTTTGAGGTGAATCAGATTAATCTAAAATGTACTAGCAGGTCACAACGGAACAAAAATCGGTATCAGCCCTCAAAATCAGAATCGGACCATTTCTACTTAAAACTGTAGCTGAAATTGATTATAGCACAAAAACATTTACTTTTATAAGAAAAGTGAAATAATCCTTTTTGGGTATATATATGTTCAGTTCATGTGTGTAAATCATCACTTAAGGTGCTGGAAAATCTAGAAAGCTCACCTTAAATGCACTTGAATTTGATTCTAGTGACGGTGTAAAAACCCTGAAATCTGAGACATTTTGTGTTTCCAGACTAGTATCTTCTTTTAATGTTATATTAAAAAAAAAAACAGTTTCAAAGGTGTGCATGCTGCACTCTCTCCCCACGAGGAGCATAATCTCTAACACATATAGAAGATGGTGGTGCAGCCCTGACCGAGAGAGAGAGAGAGAAGTGGGGGGTAGAGAAATGATCTATCTAAATGATCACCTCACAACTTTGGGTTCTGTTTGTTTACTTGTGAGTGTGAAGCAATATCTGTTGAAATGCCTGGTAGTATTTTCTCTTTTAGATCTGACTGTAAAATTGCAAGCATACGATGTTACTGCATTTGACAATTTATCCATCCATTTTCTGTAGCTGCTTAATCCTCCACAGAGGGTCGCAGGGCAGCTGGTGCCTATCTCCAGCGGTCAAGGGGCGAGAGGCGGGGGACACCCTGGACAGGTCGCCAGTCCATCGCAGGGCATTTGACAATTTAGTCCTAGAATAAAGTCTGATGCCAACCTTAGAAGAGACGATAAATTATATCTCTCCTGACAATCCTGCTCTTTTATGATGAAGGCAGCAGTTGAGCAGAAGCTTCCATTCCTCATTTCTTTTTCCCATAATGGAAACACCACCAGCTCTCAGGAGACTGTAAATATTTCACACTAAATGTGTGTCACAAGCAGTGCAGCTCTTTGAGAATCAGATGCTCCTCAACACAGCAGAAATATATATAAACATGGGTGGGTTTTCTAGTAAATGCATGCACAAATCCTCATTTAAATTTGAGGTGTAAATGTTCCTTTGCAAGAGATTTGAGAATTAGAAATGCTGAAACCTAAATTTCTGTTTTGGCGTGTATTGTCAGGTCTAATCTCCTATTTTATGTGACATACTTCTTCTCATCAGTGTGCAAATATAGGCCCTGCAGATTATAATTACGACGAAACCATAAGTACCCTGCGCTATGCTAACCGAGCCAAAAACATCAAAAACAAAGCCAGAATCAATGAGGATCCCAAGGACGCTTTACTACGCCAGTTTCAGAAAGAGATCGAGGAGCTGAAAAAGAAACTGGAAGAAGGTAAAATGCAAAAATTGTACCAAAGTAACCAAAATGTTTGGAGTGTAGTTATTTTAATGCTTACGTGTGTTATTGAATGTTTGGACAATCCAAGGTGAAGAGATCTCTGGGTCTGATGGGAGCGGATCAGAGGAAATGGATGAAGGTGATGAGGGAGTAGGAGCAGGCCACAGGAGGAGGAGGGGTAAGAATTTATGATAAATTGTTTGAAACAAAGTGAGCATCATGACCACAAACGCTGTTGCAGCAGTGTTTTTTGTGTGTGGTGATTTTGATACATGGCTTGATAACTATCTGCATAAACGTAGTCCTTTGATCTTGTAGCTTTGAGTTCATTTGAATTTGACTCGGTGTTTAGCTGCTCAGATGATAATCAAGATGAAGATGACTTGAGGTTTCCAGCATGTCTTTACTTTAAAGCTTATATTAGCTGTAGTGCTGTCATTTAGGAGTTCCCCTGGCGTTCTCACCTTTTACTCTTTACTGCAAGCAGGAAGCATTCAAACCTGTCAAGAATCATTCAGTCATTTTAATTTGCTGCAGTGCTGACTCTGATATTCCACATTGCACAATGTTTTAAAATAGTGCTTTATTCAAGAATGTTCACTTGTCTTTCATATTATTTTACTATTTTAGTAACTAGCAACTAACTCCGCCTGCTTCTGCAAGTTTGGTGAATTGCTATATCTGCATTGTGCATGCCTGCACCCTAAGCTGCTGGTTTTTATGCCCACACTTCAGGCCTACATTTTCCCAAAACTTACAGCCAAATTTTCTATAACTATGTTTCACTTTTAGTTATACATCTTTGTCAGTGGGTTTTGTCACTTTAGGTACCTCCTCTGCTTCTTTTTCAGACAGTTGTCATAACTGCCCTACTAATGGTTCAGATTTTACCTACACTTCCTCAGCACCACCACCCACTAATGATATACCTCAAGAACAATCCTCTCACCTATCACCATGTCCTCTAATTTGTACCCTTTTCACACATGAGTCTCCAACATTATGGGGGTTTTAACATAAATAAAACATTTTTGCTGCTATGGCTATCTTTTCTTTATTGGAAAATATAGTCTCTTACTGGATTTTAACAAAGCAGACACATTAAAATGTGTGCATCAGGTCTAAAACTACTAAATTTGCAACCATTTGTACCACATGTTAGCACCGGCCTCAAGCCTTAAACTTGTCTTCACAGCTCTTCAAAAAGTTTTTTATGAAGTACACAATACCTGGAATTGTATGCCATTGAAGATTTCTCATTAGAAACGGAGATGAGAGCATGCTTTTTGTCATCTTGCTTCCTTATTTCTTGAGTGCTTTTTGTAGTGCTGTTTCTATTTATTGAACTCATTCAGTGTATTTTTTTGTGCAGTGCTTGTAGGTGGTTTTCTTGAGGGGGTTTCCTAATACTTTGATGCCAGCTCTACAGCTTAAGTCATTCATAGAATTAGTGTTTATTTTTTAAAGTTGGTCAGTGCTATATTTTTTCTAACTGTAAAGATTATGCAATAGTGTGTAAACATAGTTAATAATTGGAGATTGTTCTCCCATGATTCATAGTGTTAGGACAGTTTTATTAAACCTAACGTTAGACAGCTTGATTTTAATTTTATTTAGTGAAGACTGTTTTAGACATTGTGGCTGAGGGAGACTTTAATATTTTTTATGTAGCCTATATTGGGGCGGCATTAGCTCAGTTGGTAGAGTGGCCGGTCTGGCAACCGGAGGGTCGCCGGTTCAATCCCCAGCTCCGGCTGGGTTAGATTGTCGTTGTGTCCTTGGGCAAGACACTTCACCCAACTTGCCTACTGGTGGTGGTCAGAGGGCCTTGGAGGGCGCCGGTGCATGGCAGCCCCCGCCTCTGTCAGAGTGTCCAAGGGCAGCTGAGACTACAACGTAGTTTATCACCACCAGTGTGTGAATGGGTGAGTGTGAATGGGTGAGTGTGAATGGGTGAGTGACTGTTCGTGTTGTACAGCGCTTTGGGGTGTTCTGCACTGTAGAAAGCGCTCTATAAATACAAGCCATTTACCATTTTTACCTTTTTTTTTTCTCTCTCTCTAAATGAAACTTTTCTTGACTTTTTGATCAGATAAAATTTTAGGAAATGACAAGAAATTCAGAAAGATACATTATGAGTTATGTGTACCATAATTCACAAGTGATGATTTCATAAAAGCTGAACCAGTTCATTAACAGATCACATAGTAACTGATAGATTTTCCTGTTTATTATATGCATTTCCTTTATTGCCCATTAATAATATGTCATAATACAAAGCCTAATCTAAATTTAGATTGTTCCTGATATATGATTTTGTGCCACATTTTTAGACTACAGTCATCTTGTGTTGAAAAATGGAGTTTTATAGCTGTTTTGAACAAATCTTGAAAATTATGTCATTTTTAAACTTGTCCAAAATTGCAACATCTTGCACAATCTGTTAGCACTGACTGTGCGTTGTGAAGGACTCTCAGCACTAACACATGCAAGTTTAGTTCAACATCTGTAAGACTGACTGAGTAATGGCCATTCGTGCTTGCTGATGTTGAATCAGACTGACTCAAAAAGTGAATCAGTCTGTCTGTCATAGTCGTACCCCCCTGAAACTTTTTTTAGAATCTATACAATTTTTTATGAGATATTTTGCCAGCAGACAATAAATAAATACACACACACACACACAAATGGGCAAAAAAGTCACCCGCCACTGAAGGGTAGACCAGTTGAACAGTGACCTGCTCATTATTTTCTGTAGGTAATTTTTTTAGACTAGAGTTTTCCAAATCCTTTATAGATGACACTACATGTGTGAAAAGTGTTTTTTATTACTGTATTTGTCACTACTGTGGTCCCACAGTAAAGCACCCACCATTGGTGTTGACTGCATTATCGTTTGGATCCAAATTAGAAACATTTATAAGAAAACAGTTGTGGAATTTTTTATTTTGAGTCTGCAGAGATCACTCAGTTGATCCAGTCTCATGACCAAATATCTACTAGAATGGTTAGTTTAAAGGATTGTCATGTTCTGAAATATATTTCCTAGAAATTTTCACTGTAACACTTTTGACATGTAATGTGTCACCACAATTTCACATCCTCTATGTCAGCCTGCGCGTCTGGACGCCTTTTTGTGTAAAACGCATCAGCTGAACCTCAAAGACCCAGTTCACGCACCACGCTCCCCTGTGTGAAACTACATTCTTTGCTTGTCTTTGCGTCATTTGTGTTGGCTGCCATTTAGTTGATTATACCGAAAGTTGTTTTCCTTTGTGGTTCTTTCTTTCGCTCACTCTTTGCCCCCCTTTGAGGTGTTTCGTTCTTCAGAGTCATGACTTTTGAGATCACTCTGTAATGTGCTGCTCTTTCTCTCTCTCTCTCTTTGTCCTCCTGTTGCGAATGATGCCTGTCTGACTTGCTATACACCTCTTAATTCAAGAAGAAAGAGGTTGGTGTAAAAAAAAAAAATCTACATGATTCTAGTGTCATGTAGAAAAAGTGTCTGTAATCACAAGAAATAACAAGGTGGCCACCATTTGCTTTAGATGTAGCTCAGATAATTACAGATGGTTTTAGTTCTCTGTCCATGTCTGACTTTCAAGTCTGTTTTTCATTTTCTACAACTTCACAAATGTCATAAAAATATACATGAATCTCAGATCGGTTCTCACAAAGACACATAACTGCAGATTTATAGATTAAATAACATTAATGCTTTAAAACTCTACTCAAAAAGCTTGAATTTATTTATCTCTTTTTCTGCATTGTTAGAGGAAATTGTTGAGCATTATTGTCTTATTTGTGGTATTCTTTAACTAGGAAAGAAGAAGGTTTCCCCAGACAAGATGGTGGAGATGCAGGCAAAGATTGAAGAGGAAAAAAACGCTTTAGAAGCCAAGCTGGACATGGAGGAAGAAGAGAGGAATAAAGCGAGGGCAGAGCTTGAAAAAAGGGAGAAGGACCTCGATAAAGCCCAGTGAGTTCAGGAAATTCAACTAAAAATACCTTATTGACATCATTCAAAATGTTGTATACATGTGGGGGTCGCTCATTAATAATCTGAGGTACATACCTTTAATCCTCTTAGGCAGGAGCATCAACACCTCCTAGAAAAATTATCAAACTTAGAGAAGAAGGTGATAGTGGGCGGAGTGGACCTTCTCGCCAAGGCTGAGGAGCAGGAGAAGCTCCTGGAGGAATCCAACAAAGAACTTGAAGCACGTCGCCAGAGAGCGGAGCAGCTGCGTAAGGAGCTTGATGAGAAGGAGGTATGAAGACACATCATGAGCTACGGTCCGGTCAGCTCACCACGTTAGCTGTCTGCTTGGTAATAAGTATTCATTAGTCAATGCCAGATAAAATAATGGCAGTTATTAGTGAAATTAAATTGATAATCAAGTGGGAAGAAATCTAAATTGGTGACCAAATAGTCATATACGAATATCCTGGCTTTTACAATGAAGGAAATTTAACACAGTGATGTGTTTGTAAGCAATAATCACCCTGCAAGAGTAAAACAACTTATTTTTTTATGCCAGAAATCAGCTGTCTGTCTCACAGCCAAGCTGACAGAGCAGACAGGACATGATGCCACATTGCTAGAAACCACATTCTCTATTCAGAGTAAATTGCTTTGTCATTGTGGTTGCTGGCAAATGCATTTTGTTTTTGGTGTAATCTGTGAATTTTCTCCCTCTCAAAAACAGCAAGAACGTTTAGACATAGAAGAGAAGTACACAAACCTGCAGGAGGAGGCTCAAGGAAAGACCAAGAAGCTGAAGAAAGTATGGACCATGCTAATGGCTGCTAAATCAGAAGTAAGCAAAACAAATGAGAAAAAGCTCACACGTCCTGTTTCTCATAATCTCCTGCTATTCTTTATTCACGTTTAGTCTTCCACCTCATGTAGACTAAATTTCACGTCATTGTCTTCAGATTAACAATAAGGAAGAGCTTCCACTTAATACCAGCTGTCTGTCGAACAAGAAATACACTCACACCACATCCAGAGCTTCTAGTGTTGCAGCATTTCTGTATCAGTATCCAGCATCACTGCATGTTCTAAATGAAAAATAGTAACACAAGAGTGAAATCGATTCTCTATAAAGGTTTTGATTCATCGGGGATGGATGGATGTTGATTTACTGATGGTTTGTTTGTTAGATGGCAGATCTGCAACAAGAACACAACAGAGAGATCGAAGGTCTGCTGGAGAACATCCGCCAGCTGAGCCGAGAGCTGAGGCTCCAGATGCTCACCATCGATAACTTTATTCCCCAGGAATACCAGGTGTGTGTGTTTGGAATGTCCTGAGGGAAGGAATGGTGATGAGATTAAATCTCATGTTTTTAGATGACGTTTTAACAAACTCACAAAGAAGAATGAAAATGTTGTTTTTCCAGCTTTGGTTTGTTTGTTCCTGATTTTCACATTTTTGTAGTGTGTAAGTGTGTTTTTGTTTGAAATCGTTAAACATCCACAGTATTTGGCATTTCTATATTATTCTACGTATTGCTGCTAATGGGAAACTTTTAAAAGGTTTCAAACTTCCAAGGTGTCGACGCGACACTTGTACAACTGACCAGATGTTTTTACTTGAGTTTAAAACAGGCTGAGATGACTTAAGTGATGTTTTATCTTCGATATCTTTCAATCTCTGATTTAAAGCATAACTTGAAGAAATATGCTGCTGTTGACACGTTGTGGATTTCCTCTTGGTCATAAGATAGGACACTAGAGTAAATACCAGGAGGATAGAAAGTGTTTTAAACACCTTTTTGCATAAATATTTAAACACAGTTTAGTGTTTGTTACTGAGATGAACTAAAACTTTAACCTGTTTTAAAACCTGCTGCAGCTTCAAACTAAAATACTGTTAAAATGATCACATCTTTTCATCAGTCTTTATGTTTTCTCTATGCTGTGTCCACTAAAGCAAACTCCTAAAACTTTGTCTGAAATAAAAATACCGGTAATTGTTGGCTTGTGGTGATTTTTCGAAGACAAGGTGCACCTTTGTGCCATTAAAATGTCTAGAATTGATTCAACTTCACTTAAATCTAGTAATTTACTTTACATATTTAGTAATTGTTGACAGCTTCTTTAACCTGCCATTGAATGAATTTGTAATTTTAAACAGTAAAAATACTCTGCAAATGAATGAGATTGCATTTGACATTCAGTGAATGCTTGTCATTGGTCCTTTATTATGTTTACTTATTCCTCGTGTTTTTAGGAGATGATTGAAAATTACGTGCACTGGAACGAAGATATTGGGGAATGGCAGCTGGTGAGTTCAGTTTGCACACAAACCGTGTGGTACACAGTTTGTGATTTAAGGACTGTGCTTTGAGTTTGTGTCTGTTTCTTTTAGAAATGTGTGGCTTACACTGGAAACAACATGAGAAAACAAACACCCGCTCCTGACAAAAAGGAAAAAGATGTGAGTTGTAGAAGGATGTTTTCAGCTAATTATTATAGTTTTCTTTCATAATAATACTGACACCTTTTTTTTCTTCTGTTTCTTCAACTTGTAGCCATTCGAGGTGGATCTGTCCCATGTGTATCTAGCGTATACAGAGGAGAGCATGCGGCAGTCACTGATGAAGCTAGAGAGGCCCAGAACCTCTAAAAGTAGCAAAAGTGGCAGACCCAAAACAGGGAGAAGGTAAATGACTTCACAAAAAGACATTTTCATCCATCTCATGACTTATTTTTCACATTAATAATCTCATGTTTGAGTGTGATTGTTTTATTTAGCTTAGTGCTTTTATATTAGAATACCTGAACCTCAGTGGTAGAATTGAGATTTTATGGACCACAGAATCAGCCCTCTTTTTATAACTGATGACAAAAATAAAGAATTAACACAATCTTGTGCTGTAGCAATAACCGTGTAACTGAAAGTTATTTATGAACCAAACACATAAAACACTTTTGGTAATGATTGGGGGCCAGATAGTTCTTGCAACAGAAGGGAAATGTATCGGCTGATATTGCTCTTTCTGTTTAAAACCATATTCATCCTGTTTCTTATCACTAGAGTCTGGGAAAGTGACAATTTCAGTAAACTTTTAATATCAATTCATCTCTCTTTATTTCAGTAGAGGGTGTTCATTCATGCCGACTTCTGCAAGTTGATTTTTGAGTAGTTAAACTGAAATGGAGTGATTATTATTTTTGTGTTCTAAGTGTTTGTTTACGTCTCTTCTTAACTCATTTACCTCTGACTTTGTTTTTAAAAGATTTCTCAAACTGAGGGTTTTCTGATCACTTCAGAACTGTCCAATAAAGCATTAAACTAAAATCTAAGTCTAAAATAAAAAACTAGAAACATGAAATTTGAAAATAACATTTTGAGATTTTATTCTTTTTATTTTATTCTTTTTAATTTGCTGTTAATTTAATCTATACAGCAGTCAGAATAAGCAGTAGTCTTTAGCTGTGTGAAATATTTGCCAGAACTGTTTCAATAGGAATACATCATTGATAGGAATACATTTTGGGTTAGAATTTGCGGTTACTTTGAAGAGCTTTGCTTCTGAGAATTGAGGAAATTGTGCTCTTCAGACTTGTTGATAACCTTTATCATGTGTCCATCTCCTCACAGGAAAAGATCGGCGAAGCCAGACTCGGTGATCGAATCTCTTCTGCAGTGATAAAGAGGTCCACGTTTCACAGCAGCATTCATGTTATCTTACAAATATGTATTTAGCCTCACTTATGGTTGACCAGTAGAGGATTTCTGTGTACACTGTAACAAAGTTTTAAATGTGAAGGAGATGCACTTTGAAAAGAGGGGCTGTTTGGACCACTTGGGTCATTCTTTAGAGCTCCTTTCAGATTGCAGCATGTTCAAAATGATTCACAATAAGTAAGAAGCAACTGATGAGAAATAAGCTGTGTTGGTTTACAAACTTCAAAGTACTGCTTTGAAATTTGCTGCGTTGTGTTAACTACATATTTAAACCCACAGAGATAAAGACTGATGGATGTTTTGCTCATTTCCTGACAGATTAGTGTTAAGCAAACCACTGAATACATGTCATTAAGTACCAACTGAACTCAAATACTTTATCTCTAAAACAACCAAAAGCTTTATTGATAAGTTCACTTGATATTAGGAAGGATTGAGAGAAACAAAATATGTAACTTTGTAAATGAGACATGAAGTCAGAAGCATTGAAGCATGCATGCCATTCAGTTCTTCTATCGGTGCCATTTTACTCTTAAGCATTTTTCTTTTCAAATATCAGGATACACCAGGTGGGAGACACCATGGATAACGTATGCCTTTGTATCTAGCACTAGTAGAAACTTTTTATTTCAATATGTTCTGTAGTAGATGCAAACTGAACTCATTTTTTATCATAATGTTTGTCAAATGTTTACACCAACAAACCTCTGGATTTTATTTATTAAAGTAACACTGTCATATCTCACTTTCTTGTTGCTCGTTCCTTAAAAACTAAACTTCTCGACGCAAATGAACGATTAAAAATAATAATTTCAAACTTATTTAGCATAGAAGGCTGTAAGATTTACCAATCTTTGTTTTTCCTTTCCTAAATAGTAGTCACTACAGTGGACCGCTATTGTGCTGGTGGTAAACTTGCACATAAGCTACCACTCTGGACTCTGGTGGTGAAGAATTTTTTGCAAATTGTCTGGAAAAATGTAAAAACTCAGATTATTGTCACATTTTGATTTATTGCTGAGAAGCAAACAAACACAAAAACAATAGATGTAGAATAAATACAAAAATAAATATAATAAATAACTTTTATACATTAGATGTGTTTGATAATCCTTCATTTGATCCGGTCACACTCCCTGGTTATTTCGAACTTGGCACACAACGCCACGTCTTTCAGGAATTTTGGTAGTCGATGCTTGCTGCTTGATTTCACGTTGCAATGAGTATCGTGAGTCTGAAACACAATGATTTTGACATTTTAGCCTCTTAAATATTCAGCTACACTTAGAAAACAGTATAAAAAGTTTTTTTTCTTTACTATAACAAATGTCAGAGATGCTACAGATCTTGTGATATTTTGGGTTCACAGTAACGATGAACTCATCTTACCTGGTTGTTGTATTGAGTCAAATGCTCGCATAGGCGAGACAGCGTATTCACTTGCTTGTTGATATTCTTCACAACCTTCTCAGCCAAACAGAAGAAGTGAGGCTATGAGGAGAAATTCACAGTTAAAGGTGTCCTACTGAATTATTCTGTAAAACTCTTTATGGGAAAAACTTCTCTTACTCATTCAGACCAAAAGGCTCTGATAAACAAAGTTTTCTAAAACTTTTAAAGAAAATAAACCAACAATTTTTTTAAATCATGTTATTTAATACTTTTAGCTCAGTTTTAAAAGTCTTTAAAAAAAATCATGTCACCTCAGGTTTAAATGAGCAAAACCAACAGATCTCAGTTCAAAAATATATTTAAAATATAAAGTTTTCAACATACCACACATATTTTGTCCCATGATGAAATATTTGGCACCCATATAGTGGTATTCTGCTGAATGAACATGCATGACATCAGTATATTAAAACCACATCAGCAATAAAAAACAAACCAATAAAATAAATTAACATTTTTCTTACCACTCGACTCGACAAATTCAAAGCTTCATCTTTAATTTGAGTTAGCAGCGTTCTGCAGACGCCATTTTTGCATTTGTCTATTGGAGAGGAGTACACCAAGATGACCATCATTAGTGAAGAGCACTGAAACAAGAAAGTCCTCATGTCTCTGAATGAAAGAAACCTTCACACAGCTCTCTCAGATTGAGCAGCAAAGTTGAACTTCACACTTGTTTCGGTTACTTATATTGGAATCACTTTGACACCGTGGCCACAGACGCGTCACTGAGGGGAGGAGGAACACCAAATTAGGACAGGATGATGACGTTTTATCTGTTTTACTATCAAATGCTCCACTATACAGCAACAGGTGGTTACATTACTAAGAATTTGACCTCTAAATTCACTTCCAAAGCCACCTCCAGGATCATCGGGTCATCTTGTATTTCTGTCTTTGTCTTTTTTTTTTTTTATCCTTGTAGGATGCAGATTTCTTCACATGAAGTATTTCAACTTATCACAACCAAAATAACTCAATAAATGTCATTTATCAGCAAGCAGACTTACCAAATGAAGAAATATTAGTTGATTAAGTGTCCCCGAAGTAGCATGTATCATTTTTCCTGTATGACATGTAGTGACTGTAGTGTGTGGGCACATGGGAAATGGTTAAAGTCAACCCCACACATCAGAATAGGAAACTGAGGCTGAAAATTAAATACATTTAGCTTTAAACACCAAGCTGATTTAATCACATACATCTTTACGTAGAGATCAAACTTTTTGTTTGATTTACTGACCTTTTCTTCATGAAGAATGCTCGAGCTGGGAGGAAAACTCAGCTGAAGTGACTCACCTAAAGCCACTTTGAGATGATGAAAGCTGAAGCTAAACTTGATGTGTTATCATTGCACAATCTAACACATTTACTTCTTCACTTCATATCTCTTCTGATCTTGTGTTTATGTGCACTTTTGCACCATCAACTGACAGAAGACTCAGTTTAGGATATGAGCTCAAACATGAAGCGATTTTAGTGTTTTAATTTATTTAGAACAAACTATAGAATGAAAAACAAATCTGTTTCTGCTAATCATTATATACATCTGTAAAGGTACGTTTAAAGACACTGTCATAGAAGTGTGTGTAAAATAAACCAACATTTAAACCAAAAAAATCAATTTGTGCCTTAAAATTTGTGAAGTGCATTCGTGATGTCAGAGAAAAGTACCGCCCTTCACTATTCACATATTAAAAAGGCACAATTACAACCGCAGATGACTAATTTTACACCATGCTATTTTATTGACAAAAGGAAAGACAAGAACTAAATTATTATATTTCACTATGAATATGACTAATGTACCTATTAATCACACAGCCAGAAATCCCTGTTAGCTGCACTTACACAGACTTTCCATTTTACTCCACGTGTCAACATATCTTAAACATCTCAAACTTTATGACTTTTTTGTGCTGCTTATCATTTGTTTTGAGATATAACATTAATCCAAATATCCCCTTTGCAAAAGTCAGTCACTATCTTAATAAGCAAAATAAGTGACAACTTTGACTGCTTGTTAAAATATACAAATTAGTACATTATTAATAGCAAAGTAAAGCCACTTAACAAAAACAAGAGTTCGTGTATTCCTCTGATATAGCAATGGTTCTTGTTATTACGTTTTATATCATATTTTGTGGCACAAACTCTGGGAGAAAAATACAGCCCTCAGAAGTAGCCTTTATGGCAAGCAGATTTATCATTTAAAAGTTGGATTTATTTTTTTAAGTAAATTTTAGTTGCTGTAGTAGTGTTTTTTTTCTCTCCAAAGTTATTGAAGTCTTCCTGGTCAAAATCAATATTTGAGCTATCCAGAAGGCTGTTCTTTTAATCCCCATTCAACATTTTAGAATAACTTTTCTCTTTTCTGTATTTTAAGCTTTGAGCTCCACATATCAGTTTATTCTTCCTATCCAGAATGAAATATATGAAAGCAACTCTTCAGATTTGTACAGTAGAAATGAGGAACCACACTGTAAATATCTGAAATGTGTGTTTCTCTTATTAAGAATTCTATTCCTGTTATCCACAGTAGCAATCATTAGATTTTGGATTTCTGGAATCCAGTACAAGTGAATAAAAAGAAAACTGCGTTAAAACAAGTGAAATGTTGATTGAAGCCCTTCTCAATGTCTGAAATGTTAGTTTAACTGAAAAGAATATGGATATGTGATACATAGGTCAAAGGCAGGTTGAGGTAGTGCAAGTCTGCTTCTTTTGTAGCAGACAACTCTGCCTGTGTGTTCATCAGAGAGACAGCCTGGGGGAGGAAACTGTCTCTGTGGTGGCTGGTTTTTGTAGAAAGAGCTCTGTAGCGTCGACCTGATGGTAAAAGTTTACATGCAAGAGGTGTGGTCTACAGAGAAGTTAGCTGCCCTTTTCCTGACCCTAGACCTGTACAAGTCTTGGATGGAGTCAGTCCTGATGATCCTCTCTACAGACCTGATTATTCGTTGCAGTCTGGCCCTGTCTTGATTTGAGTCAAACCACAGATGGATGAGCAGGACGGACTGGGTGATGGTGGTGTAGAATAGATGACCAGTAGCTCCTTAGCTGTCGCAGGAAGTCCAGTCTCCACTGGGCCTTCTTCCTAACAGCGTCCACAAGTGAGGACCATCTCAGGTCCTGAGAAGTAAGTAAGTAAGTAAAGTTTACAACACCTTTTACAGACAAAATCACAAAGTGCTTCACAAAAAACAGAAATAAACATGATTAAAAGACAAAGAACCAAAAAAATCAAGATAAAATAAAAGACTATAAAAACAATAAAGGACAGATTAAAATGTCCTAGACAAAATAAAAGACTATAAAGCAAGTAGAATCAACAAAACAAATAAAAAATATCATTACAAATAGAAATGTTTAAACACCAATAAGAGAACATAAAAGATTTAGTTAAAAGCAGATTTAAATAATTGGGTCTTCAGCTGCTTTTTAAAGGAGTCCAGACTGTCTATACAGCGTAAAACTAAAGGAAGGTCATTCCAAAGTCGCGGTGCAACAGACTGGAAGGAGCGATCACCTCGACTTTTAAATCTGGTCCTTGGAACTGTTAGGAGATTCTGGTCTGTGGACCTGAGGACTCGGGTTGGAGCGTACGGCTTTATCAGTTCAGTAACATAAAGAGGAGCTTGACCATGTAGGGCCCTGAAAGTTAGAGTCAGGATTTTAAAATGAACTCTACATTTAACAGGTAACCAGTGCAGAGACCTCAGAATAGGAGTGATGTGATCTTTTCTGTTTGCTCCAGTGAGGAGCCTCGCTGCAGAGTTCTGGACCAGCTGAAGGCCATAAAGGGCTTTTTGGTTCAAACATGTGAAAAGTGTGTTACAGTCATCTAGACGGGAGGAGATAAAAGCATGAAGAACCATTTCCAGTTCAGGTTTTGACACCAACTTTCTCAGTTTGGAAATATTTCTCAGATGATAAAAACAGTTTCTGACCAGCTGTTTTGAGTGACCTTCAAGAGACATTGATTGGTCGAAAATACCCAGAATCCTCAGGTTTGACTTTACAGCAGAACTTAAATGTCCAATATGTTGACTGATCAGAGGGACCATCCTATCAGGGGCAACAATCAGACATTCAGTCTTTTCAGGGTTTAACTGAAGGAAGTTCTTTTCTAACCAGTTAGTAATGGCTGACAGACACTCCAGTAGTTCAGACAGTTTGTAGAACTCTGAGTCCTTGAAGGAGCAGTACAGCTGAATGTCATCTGCATAAAGGTGGTAGGAGACATTGTGACATCTACTAATGATCTGTCCAAGAGGATGGATATATAGTAAAAACAGGAGTGGACCCAGAACAGAGCCTTGGGGTACCCCACAGAACAGATCTGTAGTATCTGACATGATGTTGTTTATATGGACACTGAAACTTCTGTTTGAGAGGTACGATCTGAACCAGTCTAAAACTGTTCCAGAGATCCCACCAAGTCACGGAGTCTGGTCATTAAGGTGCTGTGATCAACAGAAAGGTCCAACAGAACTAAGACTGTAAACTCCCCGGAGTCTGCTGCCATCATGATGTCACTGGATACTTTGAATAAAGCTGTTTCTGTTTAATGTTTTTTACGGAAACCAGATTGGAATTTATCAAAAATGTTGTGTTGTTCCAGAAAAGAGATCAACTGATCAGCCACGACTTTTTCTAAAAGTTTAGAGATATAGCTCAATTTGGATATGGGTCTGTAGTTATTTGGCTGAGAGGAGTCCAGACTGGGTTTTTTAAGGATGGGTTCAATAACAGCGTGTTTAAAGATGGAGGGGACAGAGCCGGTTTGTAGGGATAGATTAATAAAATCCACAACGCATGGGCCAACTAGGTCAAAAGCTTTAAGAAGCAAAGAGGTTGGGAGAATATCAACAGGGCTTGAAGTTCTTCCTCTAATAATTTCCGGCAGGCTGATTCCCACAATGCATCAGACTTTTTTTTTTTAAATGCACGCATCAACTGCAATAGGTCCACATTTAACCAATTCCTTATAGTTCTTGATTTTAATTGTGCCGTCATTTTGATCACATAAACCACTGACTGACTTTCACATCCCAGAATACAAACCTCTGATTTTGACAGTTTCATTTAGGCATAATTATTTTGATTGACATTTACAAAGTGTTTCTCCTTTTATTGAAGCCACTTGAGTCAGGTCTCTTTATGATCATAAATTGTATTTGTTGCTCTGAATCAGTGACAGTTACTGTGATCTGTGACACTTCTAAGTAATGACAATAAAAATGTTGATGATGGCTTTAAAATAGATCACTTCAGGAGCTGAGTGGCCTTTAAAACTTGCTACAGAGTAAATCAGCTGTAAGGTTGACCAAACATCAGTCAGTGTTGTAATAAAAATGCAATGCTCTAACTTGGGTTAATGTCACATTTTTGTTTTATTTATGTAAAAGAACACAATAGAAGGAAACAGCCATTATAATAAATAAAAATAATATAAATAAAAATAATAAATATCAATATAATAAATAAGTGTTTTCTCCATGTGGGATGTGTTTGATTGATGGGAGGGTTAGGGTTTCTTGAACAGGGTGAACGTCACACACTCCTTCACGTTGTTCAGAAAGTCCCTCAGTGAATACGAGCTGCTCACTGGCACCTTGCAATTGGTTTCCTGAGTCTGAAACAAAATCATTTGGAAAATTACATTTCAGCCTCTCCAAACATATGTGTGTCTCTTTATTAGGTACATCTGTTCAATTTCTTGTTAGCAAAAGTAGCTAATCAGCCAATCAAATTGCAGCAACTCATTTAGGCATCCAGATGTGGAGAAGACAATTTTAGAGCATCAGTTAGCTGCTGTTGTCTCTCGCTGCAGCTCAACTGAGAGCTGAGCACTATGTTAAATAGTACTTTTATGAGTATGAGTACAGGACCACCCATGCATCCCTAATATAAGTGAGCAGCAGTTGTGTGGATGAAAATGTCTTAAAGTCAGAGGAGAATGAGCAGACTGGTTCTAGATGATAGGAGGACAGCCGTTGCTCAGATAGCCACTGGTTCCAACCAGAACAGCATCTCTAAACCACAACATGTAGAACTTTGAAGCAGATGCACTACAGCAGCAGGAGACTGTTCGCTAAGTAAGCCTGGTTTGATGAGTCTTTCAGCTGCAACATCATGGCTGTGAAGCTGTGATCACATTCACAAGAAACTCAAGAAATACCAAGGACTGAAGATAGAAATAGAGGAGCTAGAGAAGTTAACACACTCAGGTCTGTTACCCCCAAACTAAGAGTGTCCCAGTTCTAGAAGCAGCTCAGAAACTACAAAACACCTTTAAGCTCCCAGTGGAGGACCTGAGCTTGAAGTGAAACAGTAACCATGTGGAAGAAAGGGTGAGAGGGAGAAAGGGTGAGAGGGATCTTTGGGGTTTATTTTTTGTATTCAGCTACACTCAGATGAACTCCTCTTACCTGGTTGTTGTACTGAACCAGATGCTGGTGTAGGTGAGACAGCCTGTCCATCACTGGCTTCTCTGTAAGATTCTTCACAACCTTCTCAGCCAGGCAGAAGAAGTGAGGCTATGAGGAGAAACTCACAGTTAAAGGTGTCCTGTCTGGAAAACTCTTTATAGGAATTGAATCACGTGTCAACTCATTCAGACCAAAATACTTTGATTTAAAAAAAAATCAGTTTTCTGACACTTGTAAGAATTTATGTTTGGCTGTGTTCATTTATATGTTTTGATTCTTTGTTTTGAAATAAATGTAACGTTTCCAACGTACCTCACAGGTTTTGTCACTGTATGTAATCTTCGGCACCCATTTTGTCTCCAAATAAAATGACATCATTAATATATTAGAAACCAAACCAGCAACAAACAAACAACTAAAGTACATTTGTAGTTTTCTTACCTTTTTGCTCGATGAGTTTGAAGCCTCAGTTTCAATCTTTTTCAGCAAATTCAAAGCATCCGTTTCTATTTGTCTCAGCAGCGGTGTGCACACCTCCTTATTGTGTATTGGAGAGGAATACACCATGATGATCATCACTAGTGTAGAGCACTGAAACAAGAAGGTCTTCATAGCTCTGCCTTTGAATGAGAGAAACCTTCACACAGCTCTGTCAGATTGAGCAAGAAAGTTGAACTTCACACTTCTCACCATTACTTATATTGGCATTTCTGTGACACAGAGGCCACGCGTCACGGAGATGGGGAAGAACCAAATCAGGATAAGATGGTGTGAGGTTTTATCTGTTTTAACTTTTCTGTGATGCATAAACTTTTAGTTTTCCGTCACAAAAAAAAAAAAAGAATCTGTAATTTCAGTTCTAAAGCCTCCAACAGGAACTGCATCTTATCACATCTGATTCACACCTTAAAACCCCCACATGGAAATGTTGGATTAAAACATGTTCAACTGTTTCCAGTTAACATGGTTGTTAAAATGTAAAAAGCAGTCATTAATTACTTGGGACAATATATTTTAAGTGAATCTAACAAAACTGTAAGTCAATAATATGGAGATCGGTTTAAGGGTTAGTAATCTTTTGCTGTGAATTCATTAATGTTGAGAATGAACCGCCATGCTAGTTGACTCTATTTGCACCATTAGGGTTAAAAATGCAGAGCTTTTAAAAAAAACGTATTCATGAAGTACAGTAGTAACATTTTATGGAAATTTTATTCAAGAAAGAAAATGTGCGTTCACATATAAAATAAAGAATACCCAAAAGTATTTACATTATGACAGTGATTATTGGTCATTTAACATAATAAATGCACAATGCTTGATTTGTGGTGCATTTTCACTTGTAAAACAAAAGCTTATTGGAAGATTACAGAGCAAATGTTTAGTCCAGTAGTTTTCAGAACACTAAGGTTTAGGACACGGTGATACGTGCTTGTGTGGTTTTTAAACAGGGGTTACTGCATGAACGCAGCAATGTTTGAAAATGGATTTAAATAAATCATAATGGAGATTCAGTGACTAGGCATGTGAAGTTTCATTTTTAAATTTGTGCTTGACCCCCCAAAAAATCTCAAATCCAAAAAAAATCTGTGTTCATTAGTCATCTAAGGCCTAATTAGGTCCATTTTACTTCAGGTGACTTTTAAAATGTTTTTCTTTGAGAAACTTGATTCTATCCAACTTGATGAAAAATTTAAAAGCATATAAAGTCAATAAAATTTAGAAATTCAAACATTCTTAAAGCAAATTGACAATTAAACGGCAGGCTTTTCAAAAATGCTATTTTTTTAAACAAATTATGACCATGCTGGAATTAGCTGACATAAAATCAAAAAAAGGGACTCAGTTAAAGTTACTTTGAAATCATGAAAAGGAAATCCAAGTCTCATGTTATCATTGCACAATCTAAAACATTCACATCACATTTTATCTCTTCTGATCTCGCATTTATGGTGTGTGTGTGTGTGTGTGTGTGCGCGCGCGTGTGTGTGTGTGTGTTTGCATCACTATGTGACAAAAGTGTCAGTTTGAGATGTGAGCTCCATCTTGAGGCAATTTTAATTTAAAAATTCAAGAGCAGCTTTTAAATAAACTGTAAAACAAGAAGAGTTTATTACTGCCGGTATCTTCAAAATTGTAAAGTTAATGATTTCTTTTTTTCATGAAAGTGTGTGATGATCCTAAACCAAGATTTCAACAAAAAAGCGATCTACAGTCTAATTCACTACTGGTCCAGGAATTAGTGAAATACATTCATGATGTGAGAGAGGAGTATTTTAATTTCTCATGTTGAAAATATCACAACCCGATTTGAACAATTTGACACCATGTTGTTATAAAGAAGGTGAACTATCTTCCTATCAGTTGCATCATATTTATAATTAACTAATAATAACCACTAAATCTTAAGTCCATTGTATTGGTTTCAACAAAAAATGATTCCATTTCTTAACTGAAGGCCTTAATAACAATATTATTTGTACTGTTTTATTATACCCTAGCATTTTGTGCTAAGACACTTTGCTATAGCCCTATATTTTTATTATAATATATAGGAACAAATCTAATTATTTTAACAAAAACATCAAATTTTATGGTCTCTGAAAGTAGTTTCTGATACATGTATAAGATAAAAACAGTGAATTTATAAATATCCTATGTGAAAATTATAGTGACGACTTTATTTGAAGAATTTAAATATGTACAAATTAGCTCACTTTTTTGTATGCTTACTTTACATACAATTCTAATGTTTAAATTGATGCTATTCAACACAAACAACAGTCTGTGTATTCCTCAGACATATAAATGTCTGCTTTGTTTATGTTTTACATCACATTTTACTGTTTCAACACTGGAAAAGATCTTTAGCGGCAGCAGCAGTGTGTCAGTGGTGAGCAGGTTCATTATGTAATAGTTGAGTCAATTTTGTGTCAACGTGTTAATCATTCAATTATTCCTATAGTCAAAATGAACATTTGAACTAATGCCAAACTTCCAATCTGCAATCAATATTTCAGATCACCGTGAATATTATTCTTTCTCGTTTAAATGTTTTGGGCTTTCAGATCCAGAGATTAACAAAACATAAATCCTTACCAATAGACAAACTAAGATTTCAGATGTCAACAATTGTAATGATATATCAGAATCAGAATCAGCTTTATTGGCCAAGATTGTTGCACAGTCAAGGAATTTGGCTTTGGTTTCCCACGCTCACATCGTACAGATTTAGTCCAGTATAAAAAACAAGAGATAGTGAACTGGGGAACAATATACTGTAGGAACCATATGAACATTTATGTACAGGCATTTGAATTTTTTTATATATTTAATAATAAAATAAATAAACCCAAAACAGGTTGAGGTAGTTCAAGTCTGCTTCTTTTGTTTTCACAGTAGCAGGCAACGCTGATTTTGTAGAAAGTGCTCTGTAGCGTCGACCTGATGGTAAAAGTTTGAAAAGTTTGCGTGCAGGGTGTGTGTGGTCTACAGAGAGGTTAGCTGCCTTTTCCCTGACCCTAGACCTGTACAAGTCTTGGATGGAGGGAAGGTCAGTCCTGATGGTCCTCTCTGCAGACCCGATTATTCGTTTCAGTCTGGACCTGTCTTGTTTTGTGGTTGAGCCAAACCACATAGAGATGGATGAGCAGGACAGACTGGATGATAAGAATAAGAATTATTTATTGTCATTATGCATACACATAACAAAATTTGGTCCGTAGCTCTCAGCTTAGAAGGCACTAGAAAAAACAACTAAAGCTATATAAAGAAAAAAACAATTACATTTAAAAAAAGACATAAAAACAGCCATCTCCTTCTGAGAGGCCATGCACACAAAAATAGGAATAACATGCATAAAAAAAACTGAAGAAATTATAAAATATATAGTGTATAAAAAGAATAAAATGTTAATGCAAAAAACACCGATTGCACTGAGTGACATTTAGATTGAAAGTGACTGGTGTATTGATCAATGGTAGTATTGCACTAATTATTGCACAGGGAGGATACAGTGTAAACATGAACAATAGCAGCATGAACATCCAACAAAATCTGTGTAAATTACAACTGACCCATCAGGGTCAAAGTCTTGTTGTCTTTGAGGGTCAGTGAGAGGGAGTGTGGGCATCTACAGGGTCACAGGGGTGGGGGGGGGGGATCCCTTCACAGCTCATGGGAGGAAGCAAATGCTAAATACTCACTAATGAGTAAGCGGCATTTTAAGCATTTGAGAGGGTGACTGCAGGGGTGCAGAAGGGAGGGGGGTGGGCTTTTACAGCTCTAGGGAAGAAGCTGTCTCTCAGCCTGGTGGTTGTGGTCTTGATACAGACTCTGTGCACGTTAGCATATGCTACTTCCGGTGGGAAGACTCCTGTCCAGTGTTTTATTTCCGGTTTGATATTCTCGCCTGGTCGCACCCTATTTACGGTCTTGTATTCCCGAAGAAGTCGACAAAATGAGTGGACTAAGCGGCGATTTAAATTCTTCTAGATGTCTAGGGCATGTGCCTAATATTTCTGTTGATGATGTTCACCGACTTGTTGATAGTTTTTCCCTGCGCCAAAGAGCAAACGAGAGAAAGGCTTCACATTTTATATTTCGCAGGATTTATCTCATTTTGAAGGTAAGTCACAACCTTCCCCATCGTCAATACTTATAGTTTGAGACCCTTACCAACGTAAATTATTTGTGTATATGCTGTGGCTTTTTTACGGTTTGTTTACATGCTGTGTAATCCGCTGACGGTCGCGGTTTGGAGAACCTGTTTAGAAGCTGCAGATCGCTCGGTTCCTATTCGATTGATCTAACACCGGGCCCATTTAGCACATAAGTCCATAGGATTAGACACTAAATTTGTCCATCAGCCAGTCATCATATAGAAATAAAAACTCTCCGGAGTGGAGCGCAGTGCAGCAGTAGCTGAGGCACAGCTCTGTGCGATTTGCGGGACTCTGTATAATATTAACATTCATTATGATTTCATGAGAGAGAGAGATGAGGTGTTCACAACCTTCCCCATCGTAAATCCTAATATATAGCAGGGGTCCCGTTAACCGGAAATTTCCCATATTTAATCGTTTTTTTTTTTTTAACTTTGGGCGCCGGTCATTCTGACAGGTTTGTGCACAAGCCTGCCCGTCCATACCGTCATAGGAAATCACTGAATTGTCCCCTCTAATAATTCGAACCAAGGATGCAGAAATAGTGCAGCATCTCCACCAATACCTGCAGCCCAGACTGAGGTTCTGTGCTGCTGAGCGCAGACCTGTGATCCAGACGTCCTGCGCTCTGCAACAGAAGAACACTGGTCCACCAGAGCGCATCAGGTGTCAGACCCGAACCGCTCAAACGCCCGTTTGCAATCCGGTGCTCAGTGCGCGATCAGATATGGATTAACTACACTTCCTGTTGTAATGCGCCCTCAGAGTAGCGTTCATAGGCTGTGGAGGCTTGTTGACACGCAAAATCTGCTCCGCGAGCTGCGCGCACATAGAACTGGACTCCAAACGCGAGGAGGTCTGCATTAAACAGCAGCGCCAGGTTTTCCCCCCGAGTATCTCAATGAAAAATATGTGAACCCCTCATCCCTCTCTCACTGTCTGTCATGATCTCATAATGAACGTTAATATTCTGTAATCAGAGTCCCGTCGAGCGAACAGAGCTGCACCTCGCTGCGAGGCGCTCGACTCCAAACGGAGTCTTTAGAAATTTCTATAGGATGACTGGCTGATCAACTAATTTAGAGTCTAATCCTATGGATTTATGTGCTAAATGGGCCCAGTGTTTGAGTAATAATGCTACTGAAAATGTAATTGTTATAATTTTTAAAATTAATAAGTGACGGATAAAAATAGATTATGACTGGATTTTTTAAACCCTGTCAGTCAAAATGACGGAAAACCAAAAAGTCTAGCGCGACCTCTGATATACAACAACCTTTTTTTAACCCGATCCTTTCCTTTTCGTAATTTGGACATGATTCTGTAGTCCATCTTCGCAGTAAGGATTGACCGTCAAATACAGCTACAGGAAACGAAAGATAGCACATCCGGTCTCAAACCCGGAAGTTAGCATTTTCTCATGCACAGGGTCTATTCCTGTACCGTTTCCTAGATGGCAGCGGCATGAACAGTTCATGACCTGGGTGAGAAGGATCAGCAGCAATACGACTGGCCTTCCTCTGCACTCGGACGGCGTATACTGAGTCCAGATCTGGTAGCGGGTTCCCCACGATCCACTGGGCTGTTTTCACCACCCTGGCCAAATCCTTCTTGTTCTGGACTGTGCAGCTCCCATACCACACCGTCATGCTGAGGGAGAGGATGCTCTCAATCATGGCTCGGTATAAATTCCTGAGCAGCTGGGGAGAGAGACCTGCTCTCTTCAGTTTCCTGAGGAAGAAGAGTCTTTGTTGGGCCTTCTTCACCAGAAAAGAGGTGTTCAGTGACCAGGTCAGGTTTGAGGTGATGTGAATGCCCAGGAATTTGATGTTGTCCACATGCTCTACCACCTCACCTTGAATGAGTAGAGGTGGATGCTCCGCCCTGTTGGACCTCCTGTAGTCCACTATGACCTCCTTGGTTTTGCTGGTGTTGAGCACCAGGTTGTTCAGAGAGCACCAGTGAGAGAGGTGCTGGATCTCCTCTCTGTAGAGGGTCTCATCATTGTTAGTTATGAAACCCACTTCAGTGGTATATCATCCGCAAACTTCAGTACCATGTTTGAGGGGTGGATGGCTGTACAGTCGTGGGTGAATAGTGTGAAGAGAGCTGGACTGAGCACACAACCCTGTGGCGTGCCCGTGTTCAGAACCATGGTGGATGATGTTCGGTTTCCTATTCTCACCACCTGAGGCCGATTAGTGAGGAAGTCTTTGATCCAGAGGCACATTGGAGCAGATAGTCCGTGGATCGGTTCCTCTTGTAGGCAAACTGGTGTCTGTCCATACCAGCAGGAAGACTGTCCTGGATGTGTTTTAGGAGGATCCTCTCAAAGCACTTCATGATGACTGGGGTCAGTGCGACTGGGCGGTAGTCATTTAGGCAGGTCACAGCTGATTTTTTTGGCACAGGCACAATGATAGAGGACTTGAGGCAGACAGGGACGGTACAGAACTGCAAGGATAGGTTGAAAATATCCAGGAAGACCCCTGACAGCTGGTCAGCACAGGACCTCAGAGTCCTCCCCGATGGTGGTGTAGAATAACTGACCAGTAGCTCCTTAGCTGTTGCAGGAAGTACAGTCTCTGCTGGGCCTTCTTCCTAACAGTGTCCATGTGTGAGGACCATCTCAGGTCCCAAGAAATGGTGGTTCCTAGGAACCGGAAATGGTCCACAGTAGACACAATGTTGTTGAGGATGGTGAGGGGAGGGAATGAGGAGGGTATGCTTCTTTTAGGACTGTGTAACATGGTCTATGGTGTCTAAGGAGTCTCTGGTGGTGGGACATGTTAGCCTAGTAAACTACTAGACCATCAGTTCTGCTCATATCCACATACAGGCTGGTTTACCAGGCTAGGGACATGTTACATGCTGCTTGTATTTCAGAAGTTCATTGGAAAGGTTTGCACTGTTAAGTTCCCCAAAAACAATGATGAGGGAGTCTGGGTGTTTTTTTTCTCCATGTCTGTTATCAGCTAAGCAAGCAGGCTTGTGGGGGGATGCCGGCCAAGACAAATGAGAAAAACTCTCTTGGTGAATGAAATGACTTACAGTTTACAAAAAATAAAAAAAGACTCCAGATTCCTATCTAGAAGGAATGATTGTTTTTTCAGGTATTGATAGGGCTTCTTTTTCATATATATATATATATATATATATATATATATATATATATATATATATATATATATATATATATATATATATATATATATATATATATATATATATATAATTTTATATTTTTGATATCTTCTGAATATACTGTATACTTCTGATTTTCTGGAGCTCAAAGCCATGGGGAAAGATGCCATCTGTTCAAGAAAGAATGATGTATAACATATCTACTATGTTATTTTAACAAAAAAATTGAAGTGATAAGATATTTAGTCTGATCATTAAAGGTAATTATAGCTACAAAAACTTTTAAAGAGTTTTCTTATTTTTTCTAAAACTTACTAGGAGTGAAATGTTATTTTCTTTTTTATTGTGAGAAATGTTGTTTTCGTTTTTTTTTTTTCCTTGCTCTGGAACAGTTTTAGACTGGTTCAGATCGTACCTCTCAAACAGAAGTTTCAGTGTCCATATAAACAACATCATGTCAGATACTACAGATCTGTTCTGTGGGGTACCCCAAGGCTCTGTTCTGGGTCCACTCCTGTTTTTACTATATATCCATCCTCTTGGACAGATCATTAATAGATGTCACAATGTCTCCTACCACCTTTATGCAGATGACATTCAGCTGTACTGCTCCTTCAAGGACTCAGAGTTCTACAAACTGTCTGAACTACTGGAGTGTCTGTCAGCTATTACTAACTGGTTAGAAAAGAACTTCCTTCAGTTAAACCCTGAAAAGACTGAATGTCTGATTGTTGCCCCTGATAGGATGGTCCCTCTGATCAGTCAACATATTGGACATTTAAGTTCTGCTGTAAAGTCAAACCTGAGGAATCTGGGTGTTATTTTCGACCAATCAATGTCTCTTGAAGGTCACTCAAAACAGCTGGTCAGAAACTGTTTTTATCATCTGAGAAATATTTCCAAACTGAGAAAGTTGGTGTCAAAACCTGAACTGGAAATGGTTCTTCATGCTTTTATCTCCTCCCGTCTAGATGACTGTAACACACTTTTCACATGTTTGAACCAAAAAGCCCTTTATGGCCTTCAGCTGGTCCAGAACTCTGCAGCGAGGCTCCTCACTGGAGCAAACAGGAAAGATGACATCACTCCTATTCTGAGGTCTCTGCACTGGTTACCTGTTAAATGTAGAGTTCATTTTAAAATCCTGACTCTAACTTTCAGGGCCCTACATGGTCAAGCTCCTGTTTATGTTACTGAACTGATAAAGCCGTACACTCCAACCCGAGTCCTCAGGTCCACAGACCAGAATCTCCTAACAGTTCCAAGGACCAGATTTAAAAGTCGAGGTGATCGCTCCTTCCAGTCTGTTGCACCGCGACTTTGGAATGACCTTCCTTTAGTTTTACGCTGTATAGACAGTCTGGACTCCTTTAAAAAACAGCTGAAGACCCAATTATTTAAAACTGCTTTTAAATAACTCTTTTATGTTCTCTTGTTGTTGTTTAATGATTTTGATTTGTAATGATATTTTGTTTGTTTTATTGATTTTATTTGTTTTATCATGTTCGATTCTGTTTTCTGTGAAGCACTTTGTGATTTTTTCTGTGAAAGGTGCTATATAAATAAACTTTACTTACTTACTTACTTACTATTGTTAAGAATATAATTTTACATAAGAATTAAAGCAAATTATTATTGAAATTTTAAAAGAATAGTTGGACACAAGTTTGTGAATTCATTATACAAAGGCTTGCCATACAATCCTGATCCACTTTCTCCTGGAAATGCTCGCCTCCTTCAGCCGGACATCTGAACCAATCAGAAGCTCAGGCGCGCTGACGCGACCAGCCAATAGAAACGCTCACATGATGGAGACTGGATGCGCCATTTTACCGCGTCCATAATCATCCGGCAAGATGGTCCCTTTGCTTTGTCTCTCCTGACCGGAGTTATTTCGATTTTCACTTTAATTTTGCTTCCACGCCAACGAAAATTTGCCATTTTGTGTTTAAGGAGTTATTCCTAGCTACAACGAAACCAGTCTTTTTTTAAATCAGGAAATGACGACAATGAAAAGCTGGTAGGAACGTTGTTTATACTGTTTGTTTTTTGCATCGATACCAGTGATACCTTTGCTAGCGGCAAGCTAAGCTGAGATGTAGCTCTTAGCTGCGCAACCGGCAACGTTGAAGTCCGCTCACATGCAGAATCAAACTGTCGCACGCGAAACATTGAAGTGTTGTTAAATATTAAGACAACGCCAACATGTGAATAATTTATAAATTCGCATGCATTTGTCTTGGATTGTTCCTGGCTAAACGTTGCGTAGCCACGGCTACTTTGGATGCTAACGCAGTGCCTTGGATGCATGTTGGGCGCGGGTTTGTGCCAGAGAAAGGAAGTAAAGGCCTCCATGCATTGGTGCATGCCCATGCACCGGACTCCGCATGCACAGCCAAGATTGCAGTCTCGCCAAGCCAGAAAAAAGTGGGGCAGTAAAATTTTGCTTTAAAGTGCAAACCCAGCGCTAAAAGCGCAGATGTTAGCAAGCGGTTGCTTAACATCTCGGAATAGCTGTGAGTTTCTGTGCTGTCAAGGCTTTGAGGATAAACTAGCTTCTTAGATGAAGATGCATAACACAGGCTCTGGATTGATGCTAAATTTTGTTACTTTTGATGTTGTCACGGTTGACATTTGAATACAACCCGATGTGTGCGAAAATTAATAGCATTAGTCAAATGCTAAAGAAATGTTAGTGATCGCTGTAGATCAGCATGCAGCATTAGTGTTAGAACACTAAACATAGACTTTGTGTTTAATAGGTTAAAAGGTTGGAAACCACAGTCCTTGATTGAATTAACGTTATATTAATGGCTGTTATGAACCGGAAGTTGAGTTTTTCCTGAGGCACAAAGACAAGTAGTTTATTAGTTACTGTAGCCTACTGATACTTTGAGGGAAATTGTTTTGTGACTGCAGCAGGAGTAGCTGATAAAGTCAAATTTAGTGTGGTACAACTCAAAATTAGAAGATATAGTAATAGGAATAAATGATGCATATAAAATCTAAGATTCAGAACTACATCTAGTACAGTGAAAACAGCTGAGTTGGATCAGGATAAATACTAAAACTTGTAGGACAATAGCCCTCAAGGAGCAGAGTTTGCACCCCTCTGTCACAAAAGCGTTATTTAGATATTATGTTTATTAAACTAATTTGTAAACCAGTTTAAGAAAAGTTAAAGCATGTGTTTCTGTATGTATGTTTTATACCATATTGTCTCTAAAGTCTTGTAGTAGACCATACTATAGTCAGAAGTCATGTGGTATAAAACACAACTGTTACAAAACACAACATCTAAAGGAAGAATGAGGATTATTTATAATACAGCACTTTTCTAGATATAAATCACAAGATGCTTTACAAAAATAAACAAGTAAGACCAATATACACAGAGATGACAATATAAATATGAGCAAGAAAAGAGACTACAGAGTAATTTCAGATTATCATAGAATCATCAGCCATATGTCAAGATAAAATCTCATTCCCTCTTTTCAGAACTTTATGCTTGAAATCAACATTTTCTGTTTTGGAAATTTAGTTTTTCTATTTTTTTTAAGTATTATATCTACTAATCTGAAAAACAAGGAAATGTAGGAAGAAATTTTAATTTTCTAATTTTGAAAAGCTTTTTTAATTACATTTTATTCACAGATGAGGCAGTTTGTGGATTATTAAAAGACACAGCTTCTTAGTAAATGACTTGTGCTTTAAGTTGAATGTTTGTCTTTAAACTTAGAGGTTGTACACAGAAGACAAAGACAGGAAATGGCTTTGACATGATTTGTTCTAGTGTTTGTTAGACTGATTATCGCTTTACTTTCAACTGCTGCAGAATAAATAAAAGTTTTTAAAAAGCATATGCAATTATAAACAAACAAATTTACAAATAGATTAATTGAATGATGACTTGTCTTGAATATATAAATGTATCAATACACATTTTTTTCTGTCAATAAAAGCTAAATTTACCACTTTGTTGATGCACAAGTTAAAATGTCGAATGTCTCTCCAACAGGTAAAATGAGTGTGGCTTCTTCTGAATCACAAGTAGACCAAATGGGAGATACAGGAGAAGAAGTAAGTGTCGTCTTAGTGTCAGTCGATGATTTTAAACAGCAGTTTTAAAATGATTGCTAAGCTGTTAAAATATATTTTGGTTCCTCAGCAGCCTGGGAGCTCAACAGAAACTATTAAAGCTTCCTCTTCTCGCAGCAAGAGGTGAGGAGGAGACATTTTTGAAAATTTGCACTGGTTGCATGCAGTCCTTTTGCAGTTACACGTGGTTTAAACTAACAAGGCTGTATGTTCATATTTTAGGAAGCCCGCCACTGTAACGAGGCACACAGGACGTAATGAATCTGATGCTTCAGATGAGAGTGAAAATGAAGCTGCTACTTCTGACAGCAACGCAGGTGGTGGAACTAAAGGTATGAACCATTCAATTGAGGTGATTTGATTTTATGGATGCTGAAATAAAAGCTGGTTTCTGTTGGTTTCTTTAGGCACTTTAGTGATGAGACCATCTGGGAATGAAAATAAAGGTGCCATGAAGCTCAGAGTGGACTTCAAACAGAAAAAAACAGGTGATCATTTGTCTTTAGTCTGAAACTAAAAATAACAGGTTGATGTTAACTGAAGTGACCTTAAATTTCAAAATTTTAATATATGTGTGGAAGATATTTGAGGGTAAAATGTTAACAAGAGAAAGTGTTCTCCTTCATGACAGATGATACCCTGCAGAAGAAGGTTAGCTGCACTGCTTGTGGAAAACAAGTCAACCAGTTCCATCGTGACTCTGTCTGTGAGCATCCTGTCCTTAAAGTACTCATCTGCAAGGTAGGAATGTTCAGACATATTTTCATAACCATTGCAGAGATGCTTCTGTATTGTGTGTTTTAGTATTTGTAGTGATTGCATCATTTATTTTTTCCTTTTCAGCCATGCTACAAGTACTACAACAGTGACGACATCAGCAGAGATTCTGATGGGATGGATGAACAATGCAGGTACATAATTTAAATAAATGCTGAAGTAATAAAGATGAATAATATAATTACATAAATGAGTCAAAATTATCTGAGGTTCTAGAAAAGTTTTATTTCTCATAAATGGTGTCCTTAAAGCTACAGTCAGGAGCATTTTTTATGTATCAAATGGTAAATGGCCTTTATTTGTGTAGCACTTTCCTTCACCCCCCAAAGTGCTTCACAACTCACCAGTCATTCACACACTATCAAAGTTTTATAAATGTTTCAAATGAGTTTGGTTCTAAACTATGATTATATATGGTGGGGCTCCATAACATTTATTATTCTTAAGTCCCTCCTTCCTCCCATAGACCCCTATAAATTCACATTGACCACCAAATTTTTTAAGCCAATAGAATTGGAGTGTCCACATTTTTGGCTGTTAATCAACGTGCATGCGCATCGCACCAACCTGTAAAGTGGGGCTGTGCACAGTATGCTCCATGTCTTCCTGTTTACAGTCGCCATATTGGAAGAGCGCAACCATTGGGAAAAGCAAACTTCTGCTAAAAAGTTAGCCATTCCCTGGCTACCAAGGGCCACGATAACTTCAGAAAGAAAGAAAAGTCTAGCGATTAAACGTGCTGAAAAACGCATTAGAGACTGAAGTGACACATGCACAATTGTAGAGGTGGGGTTAGAGGGAGGGGATGTTTTGGGAGGGGTCTTGGTACGTTGGGTTCAAAAAAGTCTCTCTGGCTTAAATCCTCCAGAGTGCAGCTTTAAGGGATGTGAAGTTCTGATGTAATTGTTTAACCTTTTACCCAGTGAAATAATAGAAAATTCAAAATTTAAACTACTGCTGTTTGATGAAATGGCAAGACATTTGTTTTGTAACTGTTTTTTTTTTCTCAATTAATAAATCAAACTTAAGGAAGTGACCATATATGGTTCTTTTCTCATTTGTAGTTAAAATAAATCAAAAGTGACTGTTTATAGGAATATAAACAAAAAATGCAACTTAATTCATTATTTATGGGAATATTTCTTTTTGTGTGTTAGTGTATTTTTACAAAAAAGTTTTAAAATCATGACAGATTTACAGTTTGTTTTCAGACATTGTTAATTTTAAGTTTTTTCCACCCTCCAGGTGGTGTGCTGAAGGTGGAAACCTGATCTGTTGTGATTACTGCAACAATGCCTTCTGCAAGAAGTGCATTCTGCGTAATCTGGGCAGGAAGGAGCTTTCAAGCATCACCGATGAGGACTCAAAGTGGCATTGCTATGTGTGCCGGTCGGAGCCCCTCCAGGATCTGGTCTTCAAATGCCACAACATTATACAGAAACAAAATGTTGAACTTAAACAAAAAAAAGAAAAAACAGAGGAGCATGAGAAGAAACGGGGCAAGACCAAATCACCCAAAGAGCACAAAGCAATAGCCAATGGAAAAGAACACACTGAAGGCTCGGGGACCATGACCTTCTCCTATAAAAACCTGCAGGTACCCAAAGAACTAATAAAAAAGGCAAAGAAGCTTGTTGAAACCACAGCTGGTTTGAATCATACATTCATCCAGTTCATCCAGCAGGCAACTGATGACCGGGCAGATAAATCTATCGGATATCGGCATTTGAAAGCGTTCAAAGCTGTCCTTTCTGATTTAAAAAAAGCCCACAGTGCTTTGGAAGAAGCTTTAAAGCCTGAATTCAGAAGCATGGAGTTGCAGAATGGTAATGAGGAGCACCTTGTGACAAAGAATGTGAACATTGCGGAACCTGCTGAAAACGATCACATGGATGGTGTCGCAAATTCAGAGCCTGAGGCTGATGCAGCTTCAGAACTGGACAAGGAGCAAAATGCTGCAGCAGATTCAGTTTGTGAGGCAGAAACATCTGAAGAGGTGGTGAAGAAGAAGCCCAATGAAACGGATTTGGTTCGTAAACGTAAAACGACTGAGAGGGTAGCAAAGAAGAAGCCTGATGAGATGGATTTGGATTGTAATGACGAAACAACTACAGAGTTGGTCAAGGAACCACTCAATAAAACAGATTTAGTTTGTAAAGAAGAAACAACAGAAGAGGTGATCAAAGAGGGGCCTGATGAAACAGATGTAATCTTTAAAGCTGTTGATATGGAAGAAACAGTCAAAGAGCAGATTAATGAAACTGGTTTGGGTTTTGAAGCAGAGCCAATGGAAGAGGCAGACGGTGAGCAGGCCAATGAAACGGATTTATTTGGCAAAGCAGAAACAATGGAAGACGTGGTCAAGGATAACAAGCAAGACATGAACAATGATGACGTTTCCAGTGAGACTGACATGCAGGATCACCAAACAGAAACAGATTCAATCACAAAGGTTATTAAAACAGAGGTTTGTAATGACGAATTAATGTCAGCTGGTGAAATGTCCTTAGATCATGACATCATGTCAGTGCCTCCTTCAGTTCCTGAGGAGCTTTTTCAGATGGTGGAGAGCCTCGCAGATTCTTCCATGCTCTCACAGACTGACAGCAGTTCAGTTAAAGATGCAAATACAAAGTCAAATGAAAGCTCAACAGAATCCCAGCGCCCTCGGCCCAAAGTAAAGAATTTAATAGTCAAGCTGACTCCAGTACCAGTTGTAACAAGCTGCAGGTCGAGGTCTTCAAGGTCTAAAACTAGTGAAAAGGATAAAGACAAAGATCTGCCAAACAAGAGCAAGGAAGAAAGTGAGGACAAGAAGAGCTCAGCATCTAGCTCTGACAGCCCACCACCCACTCGTCGCTCCACTAGAGTAAAGACCACTCCTTTAAGGAAGCAGTCAGAGAAAGAGAAGAAGAAAGACACATCCGAGTCAGAATCAGAGGAAGACAAGAAGGAAAAGGTCAAGGCCAAATCGTCCAAGAAATCCAGTAACACCAAAAAGGAAGACATAAAAAAGACAAAGAGTTCAGAGAAGGTGGTAGAAGACTCCGATTCGGATGAAGTTCCTCACATACTCCTGGAGAAGGCTGCAACAGGTAACAGTACAGATGAGGAACAAGAAACCACAAAATCCAAAAAGTGTTTATTCAAATCGGATTCATCTACAAAGGAGGCAGAGAAATCGTCCAAACGCAAAAGGAAGTCTGACAGTTCTGAATCAGATGCAGAGAAAAAAAATAAAAAAATGTCTAAAAAGAAGAAAGGACACAACTCTGATGCTTCTGGATCAGACTCCGAACAGGAGAAGGAGACAAAGAGTAAAGTGGCAAAGAGGAGATCTAGTCGCGTAAAGAAACAAGATGAGACAAAGGAGGAGGAAAAGAACTCGCCTGAAAAAAGAGCAGCTAATCGAAAACGGTCATATGAAAAAAAACGTAAAGAAAAAGGAAACAAGGTAGCCTCAAAGCTGCAGTCCTCCTCCAGTGAGGAGGAGGAGGGAGAGGAGCAGGCTGAAGGAGACTCTGGAGAGGACAGCGACGAGCAAAAGATCAAACCACTTGTGGAGGATAATGTAGTAGGAGGCAGTGGAGCCTTCCATCAGTCGTCAGGTAAAGTGATCTGATTTGGAGATTCAGTCATTAAAACGTGACATGGTGCACATCAAGCTTTACTTGATGGTTTAAATACGACAGGATTACAGTAAAACACCACTAGAGCTGCGGACATCTGACAGACACAGATCTATAAGCAACTTACTGCTGTGCTCACACTAAACCGAGCTCAGACTAGCACAAACCAGACAGACGTAGAAAGATCCATGTTCAGGTCTCATTTATTAAATTGTACTGGTGCATGTTTTTAAAACTCTAGGAGTAACTTTTATTCTTCCTGGAGTCGACTAATACGCCAGCTGTAATGTTGATCTATTGTGTTGTCTCGCTCTAGGCCCAACTAGATGTCAAATCAAATGTACAGTCTTCATTGTTCATGGCTGCTTCTGTTAACTCTTGTTTATGGCTTACTGATGTCATACAATTGCATATATTGCAGAACAATTTGGTATTATTTACCAAAAAAAGACCTGTTAAAAGTTTAAACCATACAATAACAGGGTATCTGCGGAGTCTTGAAAAGTATTAAAAGGTGATGAATCAATTTTGGGAAATTCAATACCCTTAAAAAGTATTAAAAAGTCTTATCACGACTTTATAAAGTCTTAAATTTTGGAACGAAAACATCTGAATTTGATGTCCAACAGTTAGAGTCCCAAAAACATTGTAATCGTGTGTGAATTTAGTCGTTTTTCTTTAAAAAAAAAAAGAACGGGAAACAAAGGGTGCGTTAGTAATCCTTCTCTTAGAGCACCAGGGTGAGCGGTGCAGAAGTTCAAAAGCACAATGTACGTACGCTCTGGTGTTCCCGGTGAGTATTACGAACGCACCGAAATGTTAAGATGGAAGAGAATCTCGGTGAACGCTGCTGTATAACCAGAATGGCGGTGACGTATTAAAAAATATTGAGACGGCCTTGAAAAAGTCTTGAAGAGGTATTGAATTTAACTTCAAGATTCTGCATATACCCTGAATAAGCTGCAATTTGAGAAGCATCTCTAGCTGCTGACTTTTGTCTTCAATTATAAAAAATATGATGTTCCCTTAAATTTTAACAAGTCAAGTAAATACTTCTATTGGAGGAATCTGCTTTCTTCTCAAGTAATTGCATGTCATAAACAAAAACAGAAGATGTATATTCTGAATCATTGCAGTGCTTTATAATTGAGCTGCTCGGTTCTCTTTTTGTTACACAGGAGATGAAGTGGACAATAAGGAGGATAACGGTCAGATTTGTGAAGATGATGATGATGATGACGATGATGATCCGGAGAACAGGTACGTGAAAATGAGTAGCCTCTGACTGTGGATGCAGATAGTTGAGCAAACAAGTACACAGGCAAAAACCTCCTGTATTTTCATGTTATTGCTTAACTCAACTCTACTGTTCAACTTTCACATCTTCTGTGGTTCAGCTGCTGACAAACCAATAAAAATTATCTTAATGATCTCCTGAATTAACCTCGTCATACAATTAGTATCAAGTAAAATGCTGTAAACTGCCTGAAGTCCTTTTTAAAATCAACCTAAAAAGATGGACCTTCAAATTTTTGTTCTGATCTGCCCAAATGCACAGATAACATCCTAACTGTGACCACTGATTTAGTTTACTTGATTTAGGTTTGCTTTAAATTTCCTGAAAAGTGTATTTTTGGAAATAAAAGACTTGAGGCTTAACATTTAACCCAAATTGATATGTTGCTTTTTATTTACTTAGCTTGAACAATGTGACTGCTCACATTAGCTTCCACTAAAGAATGTTGTTTATTTCAGATGTTTTTAAACTAGATGGGTTTAAATTATACATTTTTGTTGTGTACGCTTTAGCAGCTCTACCAGTATCTATTTATTATTCTGAAGCTTTTTTGATGCAAAATAGAGCTGACATAAAAATTTTGACAGTTAAATGTTCTGATTAAAAAAAACACTGACTAAAGCTTTGTAGATTAAGATGTGCAGGTTAAATCCCCACAGTGTTTGTCATTTGCTTCCTTTTTTTATGATAAATATAGTTGGAGATCAGTGTTTTCTGCACTACAGGTTACCACAACTTGGAGATATTCTTTTACGTTTTGCTTTAATGTCAGTGCCAAAGTTATTATGTCTCCATTGTTATTTGTTTTTTATGTCTTCATTGTTAAGTTGTTGCAGCAGAAACATAAGGTCTATCTAGTGGCAGATGACAGACTATTGGAAAGGTTGCACTTGTTTAGTTAGGGTTGTTTTTTATACAGGTGACTTGTAGCGATGACTCGTGTCAGTTCAGTTAGGGGTGGGCAATATAAACGGTATATGGTAGACTTGGGCGGTATTATGGTAATACCCGGTGTTTAAAAATGGCAACGGTATCGTTGGGTTACTTAATGTAATTCCTGGTTCTTGGATAACAGAGTGAGGTGTTTTACTATGGGAATTGCCTTGGCGTGACCAAACTACGGAAGCTCCAATGACCTCACGTCTGTCTGTGACAGACCGGTTGGTGAATTTGCGAAAACTAGGACAGCAGGGGAAGGTCCCGCCTTTCTCACCTCTGACTGGCTACAAGTGCTCTCCTATGATTGGCTGTAGGGTTTTCAAAGAAACTCCCGCCTTTCTCGCTTCTGATTGGCTAGAAAGACTCTTTGCCTTCAAGCGACTATTTCATTTAGCAGGCAACAGCGGTCACCAACACAACAGCTGTTTTGGGGAGTGTCAGGGAGAAAATGTAAAGTTAGTGCTATAATAAGTTAACCATTCTGTCCTGTTCTTCAACATACCAGTGGCAGTTTCTTTTATAAAAGAAACTGAAACGCATAAAATGTGAACATGTTAAAGTCTTGTTGCATTTATTGTATTGTTGGATTGCCTTTATATCTATTGACTCATTAGTAGGGTTGGGCATCGAGAATCGGGAATCGATAGGAACCGGGACTAGCTGTCCGGTTCTCCCGAACTCATTTAAATTTTAAATTTTCGATTCTAGTTTCGATTCCCAGGCCGCAGACCAGAAGAAGAATCCGTCTACATCACCGCGCATTCATTGTAAAATGTTCGGTCTGCAGCGGCGTTCTACAGCGTGGCTTCAGCTGCTGATCAGAATCGGGTGATGTCCATGAAAAAAACGTCATCTGTCAAGACTGAACAACGTATTTCACAGCTGTTGACCTGAATGCAGCCTGCAGACTCTGTGCAGCGTAGCTTCTCCCCTCCCCTCATTGTTGTATCGGAGCTCAGCGCCGAAATTGAAAGTAAAACACATCTGCCGAACCTTTACTCCGTCAGAGTGATCTAAACTTTGCATCCTGCAACAAAAACTACCGTGGAAATACCGGAGGAAGCTCGTTAAAATACATCAACACGGTGGATTTAAAGGTGTGGGTCGCGTTAACCGGAAATTTCCGGTATTTAACCGTTTGGTTTTTTTTTTACTTTGACGGAAAGATCTGAAGGGAGCCGGTCATTCTGACAGGTTTGCGCGCGCGCCTGCCCGTCCATAGGAAATCACTGAATTGTCCCCTCTAATAATTCGAACCAAGGATGCAGAACTAGCGCTGCATCTCCACCAACTACAGTAATACCTGCAGCCCAGACTGAGGTTCTGTGCTGCTGAGCGCAGACCTGTGATCCAGACGTCCTGCGCTCTGCAGCAGAAGAACACTGGTCCTCCATCAGGTGTCAGACCTGATCCGCTCAAACGCCGCGTTGCAATCCGGTGCTCGGTGCGCGATCAGATATGGATTAACTACACTTCCTGTTGTAATGTGCTCTCAGAGTCGCGTTATAGGCTGTGGAGGCTTGTTGACACGCAAAATCTGCTCCGCGAGCCGCGCGCACATAGAACTGGACTCCAAACGCGAGGAGGTCTGCATTAAACATCAGCACCAGGTTTTCCCCTGAGTATCTCAATGAAAAATATGTGAACCCCTCATCCCTCTCATGATCTCATAATGAAAGTTAATATTATTCTGTAATCAGAGTCCCGCGGAGCGCACAGAGGACCACCTCACCTGCTGCTGCGCTGCGCTGAACTCCAAACGGAGTTTTTAGAAATGTCTATCTGATGACTGGCTGATCGACTAATTTAGAGTCTAATCCTATGGGTTTATGTGCTAAATGGACCCAGTGTTAGAGTAATAATGCTACTGAAAATGTAATTATTATAATTTTTAAAATTAATAAGTGACGGATAAAAATAGATTATGACCGGACTTTTTTAACCCTGTCAGTCAAAATGACGGAAAACCAAAAAGTCTAGCGCGACCTGGAGGTGAGTTTTCATGTCTCACTGCAGAAATCAACACACGGAGCAACAGTCAGACGCAGCTACACTCACTCAATATTAGCCTGCTGACCATCAGAACGCTGAACAAATAAACTGTAAAATAATTAAAGTCCTCTAGATGAGAAGCTGGGTTCAGCCCTCTAGGACCTGATATGGCTGATAAATAAATGAACCTATTATTAGTAATATTAATAATAATAATAATAATAATCTTACAACACACATTGTTGTGAGATTAATATTGTTTTGCTTTTTGTGAACTATTTAATCTGCTTAGAGTTTTAATGTTTTAAATCTGTTTTATTGTTACTGACAGCAGCTAGATTGAAGTTTCAGATGACAGAACGCTGCAGCATGTTGGAGTAGACTCTCTGTCATCCTGACAGGATCATGTTCAGATTGAATTGAAAACAGCTGAATGTTCCAGTTATTTTGAAGACTCATTGTCTCCCATTAAAGAGCCTCCTTCAGTTTTAAACCTTGGGTTGAGAGTAGGAGGTTTAGAAGTTGTGGTCTGAAACAATCTGATTATGCTACAAGTCTTTTTTTTTTTTTTGAAAAAGTAAAAACATGTTTTTGTCTAAATTAAGGTGATGTTATTGTTCATTAGAATTAAAATTCATGGAAGTTCAGATTATTTAATCAAGTAAGAGCTCTGGTTAGATGGCTCATTAAAACATATAAAATTTTTGGACCCTGCCTCTTGAAAGAATCGGAATCGAGAATCGATAGGAACCGGAATCGAAACGAGGAATCGGAACCGGAATCGTTAAAATTCAAACGATGCCCAACCCTACTCATTAGCCTTGAGGTTATCTTAATAAAGTAGAGTACATAGGCTAAATATATTTGTGTCGTACCTGGGGGCTAAGAAATATGAAATATAATAAATCTGGACTATTTTGCCCAGCTTTGTGCAGCAGGTATGTCTCTTAACAACGTTCTAACATAGTATAGCTATAAATATATTGTAGCTATAAAAAAAAACAGAAAAAAATTAATAAAGTCATTCTCTAAAAACCGCAGCCAGTCGTAAGTTTCGGACCAAAAGCAGCTATTGGACAATCTGGCTGTCTGTCTCGCCAACCCACCACACTTCGGCACTTCCTTGGGTCCTCCATTCATGCCTTCTGGAGCATTTTGTAGAACATCCCAGAAGTGAAAGGAGGAGAGACCCAGCCAGCTGTTAGCGCTTCAGTTTTAGGAAAAGATACCAGAGTTCCAAAAAGACAAACACCTTTTCAACAAGCAGAAAACAAAAAACGTTTGGACACAGAGGAAAAACCTGGTTGAACATTAGCATAGTGTTTTAACGGCTGGTGTTTTGCACTAACTTGTTATTGTGGCAATGCACAGTCCCATATCTGGGGGGCATGGCCTAGGATTATAGCCGACAGGAAGGGTGAGAGCTCTGAAACCATGTTTAAAAAGCTAGCTATACCTAGCTTGTTCTAAGATTAACTAGAGCAGCTTTAATACTGACAAATTTAAGCAAAAATACAGCAAACAGAACATTCAGTGCTTTAAGATGCTTGGAAATCTGCCTGTAAATCATTAACTCTTGTGTTGTATTTGGGTCAAATTGACCCATGAATACCAGAAGAATCCAAAGGTCCCAAAAACGGACAGCACAAGGTTTAAATCAAATTGACTCCAGTCACTTTGTCAAGTACCTCACATAAATGAGAGGAAATTGATCTCTTTTTTGTAAAACAAAAGGCTTCACAAAACCCACCTATTTAAGCAGGCTTTCCCTTAATCATCATCCTCACCATCACCCATTAATTAGCTTGCCATCAGTGTTTTTAGATCGTGTGTGTTTATTAATTCTGTGTGTATTGCTCTGTTTGTAAAGCGTCTTTGAGTGTCCGAAAAAGCGCTATATAAGTTTGAGGTATTATTATTATTATTATTATTATTATTATTATTACAAATGAACCTAAAGATCACATTATACTTCGTATTTACCAAATATGAAAATAGTGTGAAACTACAGTTTGGGCAGAAGCATCTAGCTAGCAGAAGCTGGTCATAAACTCTGTAACATTCTGCCAAATCAGGGAGAGACTTCTTTTAAAATATGAGATACTTAAAATTCTTTCTTTTGTACATAAAAATGTTTTGTACTTTAAAAAAATGACAGATAAATATTTTTAAATACCTTTCTGAAGACCTCTGAGAGAGATCAAATAAATAAAAAGAACAGGTCCTATAACATAGGCAGGTGTGCAGAAGTTTATACTGTTTTCATATTTTATGTTTCTTTATTAGACATATTTTTATGTTGAGTTCAACTCTAAAGCAGAATTCCCTCTGTAGCCTTTATTCATCATAAGGGGGCTGCTGGAAAGTTTAGCCTTGGGTCATAATTGAACAGCAGCTCACAATAAATAATAGCATTAGTAGTGATGACATGCATGTTGGGAGCTCAAATAATATCAGGTCATTTTTTAAATGAAATTAATGCTCATCTCTCTCATTTTGTTTTTGTTAAAGGATTGCTAAGAAAATGCTTCTTGACCAAATAAAATCCAACTACTCTTCAGGAGCAGAGAGCTCCTCTGACAACGAAGATGCAGAGGATGAGGAAAAATCCTCCAAGAAAGCTAAAAAGGATGATGATGATGAGGAGGAGGAAGACGGGGAAGACCCAGGTAGGATATTGGGTAAACACAACCAGTGTTGCTCACTAGTGATGGGGTTTTTATTGACCCGCGGGTCCTGGACACTTGAAAACTTCTGACCCGCACCAAACCGCCCCGCATTGCTAAGTCTATTTTTACAACCCACCCCGCCTCATTAAAAACACATCATAATATTGACTGAATGCGCATTAATTTAGTCTGACCATCTCTAAAATGTGCTCTCAAAGTTTACGGGAAAAGTGACTTACGCACCGACCTTTCAGACTCGTTTGCAATGGTCGTTAACGCGACCCCTGATTTGACCCCGCCCCAAACTGCCCCACACTGAATAAAAAATTTATTGACCCGACCTGCGGGATAAAAGACAACCCGCGCACCGTTAATGCTCACAGGGCTGTACGTTAACTTTTTTAGCTCATAGCACCGGTGCTACAAAGGTTGCAGGTTTTGTAGCACAGAACAAAAAGTTGTAGCACCAGCATAAAAATTCAGCTACAATCTCTAAAGCCAAAATTAGTACCCATCGTTTTAACACACTGAGAAAGTGCTTATTGTGAAAACACAATAACAAGAAATATCTTCAAACATGTTTATATGTCAATGTAATTTCAAGAAGAACATTTAATTCATTCAAATTAGTGTAGATTTTTTTCAAAGTGCGAGTGTGAGCTGAGAAATGTGTGCACAAAACCACAAAAACAGATGTTTTCAGCTGTTATAATCTTTGATTTATTAATAAAATGCAGAAACTGTTATAATTCTACTTTATATTACTTATTTTATGAACTTTGACTCATCTATTTTAAGCTTCTGCTCTGTAGCACTTTGAGATTGTGAAACATAAAGTGCTATATAAATTAAATTTATTATTATTATTATTATTATTATTAATTTCGATGTTGAAAGCAAATTCACAGGCAGACAGTTTTTATGGTGTACAGTGAGACTGTGATGTTTTAAAATGTTCATTTGTCTCCTGATTTTGAATCTGCTGCATAGTTCTTGCTAAACAGATTTTACTTCAGTAAATAAATGTTATTAAAACTTTGGTCTGCTGTCCATTGCAGTCCAAGACTGCAGAGCATTTAAATATAATGACCTTTTACTGTGCCACCCTTCTTTGCCCCTGCCTGGACCCCCCAAGAAAAAAGTTCTAGCTACGCCCCTGGGGCTGAGCTGCGTTCAGCGGGGTCAGACTCCGGTGTGAAGCCTCGTCTCCCCCTGACTCGGACCGTGGACTCGTTAACAGACATCAGTGTGACCCGTTCAGATTTATCAGTTCCTCTGGTTTAATGTGTGTCTGAAGCACAGGGAGACTTTCAGAGTCACAAAGAGTTTTTTTCCTAACAGCTGACATATGATTGGCAGAATTGATGGAACTCCGTCGCTAGACTCGCCAGTCGACTCGACGCAGAACTTTAATCCATACAAGTGCGCAAATATAGGCTATATATATATATATATATATATATTTAATATGCTTTACATTGTTTCAAAGTCATCATCATGGCTCCTGTGAAGGGTCGGGTGTCGTCCCGCACCAGTGCGTTGAGCCTAGGTGTTTCCAGTACTGGCGATCTTGTTCCAGCTGCGCCACGGCATGACGGCAACTCCGGATTGTTGGGAGGTCGCCCGTAACAACATGGAACCATCGGGTGCGGCCGGGGTTTACGTCGTGGTCGTCTCCAGGCTGCGGCCCTCGGGTCAAAATGCAGAATGGCTCTGGTCGGATGACCAAAATGAAGACGGAGGACGTACCCGAGCCAGCGGATGCAGCGCGTTGCGCTGCCAGGCAAGATGCTCTGAACTGGCGCCGCGCCTGCTTTCTAGCGCTAGGTTGGAGACCCGCTGAGGCCACCTGACATTGTTTTTAAAATATATATATATATGTATTAAGTTAATTCTGACGGTGTGGCGGTGCGCCACGATCAATTACATGTAGAGGAAACCCTGATCGCACAAGTGCTACGTCTAAAAATATTTTGTAGCACAGACTGTTTTTTTAATCGCACGTGCGACAAATATGTCGCACTGTACAGCCCTGGCTCACGTACGTTTTTAAAACTTTATTCAGTCTCAAGTCATTGTTCTTCCTCCTAACAGATGAAGTTACAGAGGACTCCGGTTCAGATGTTGAAGTGAAAAAGAGCGGCAGGCGACACAAGCTGCTCCGTCATAAACTTTCCTTGAGTGAAGGTGAATCAGGGGATGAGAAGGCTTCTAGTAAAGACAAGAACAAAGGAAAGAAAAAGTCTGGACGGAAAGGTAGATTACAAACCATTTTGTTTTCTTTATCTCAAGGTATCAAAACTTAACTGACTTTTTGTCATTCATGTTTTGTGTTTGTCAGTAGAAAGCGACGACTCTTCAGACTCAGACTTTGATAAGTCAGATTCCAGTTCAGAGTCGGGGATGAGTGAGGAGGTCAGCGATTCCGAGAAAGACAACAAGCGGCGAAAGACCAGGTGAGGAGAAAGGACCATTATGGATGATCTGAATTAATCATCAAAATAAATAGAAACTAGACCTTTGATTGTAACAAAACAAACCTGGTATCCATACAAGGGTAGTTACTATCGACCCTGTCATGTAAATTAATTGAACTTTAACCTGATTAAAAAATAAAAATACACCTTGAATAATTGTTATATCCAAACATGATATCATGGTTTAATTTTTCAACAATAGAAGAAATCATATTTATTGATTCTTTTATTTTTGTAGAGCTGCAAAGAAGAAAGAAGATGCGAAGCAGAGAAGTTACAAGCAGCAGAAAAAGAAGCGTCGCAGGATCAAAGTTCAGGACTCCTCCTCCAGCAACGAGAAGGTGTTTTTATTTTTGTTTTAAATAGTTTTCTTTACAAAAATGTCACAAAGTTTCATATCTTTCTGTTTCTTTGCAGTATTTGAAGGTGTACTGATGTGGAGTTTACTAGTCAAGTCATGTATGAGACCAAGACGTTATTTGAACTCCCTCCTGGAGCATGTTTTGAGTGTTACTGGGGGCACAAATAAATCATGGAGTTTCTCTGCATCTGATTATAAGAAATGGCTTTTTTGACCTTGGGGCTAAAGATCAAAGAGCTGAACCTAATGCTCATTTCGACAGAGTGGAGAGGAAGGTGATGACGATGATGATCAGGATGGAGAGAAGAGCAAAGGACGAAAAAAGATTCGTAAAATCCTGAAGGACGACAAGCTGCGGACGGAGACGAGAGATGCTCTGAAAGAAGAGGAGGAGAGGAGGAAGCGTATCGCTGACAGGGAGGCGCTCAGGGAGAAACTTCGAGAAGTAAAATGTCCCTTTGTTGACATTGAACTATTAACGCTACATAGTGAGATTTATATTGTATAAAAAAAAAACAAAATCCCATATTTTAATGATAATTTTGTGTGCTGTAAAATATAATTAAAAGTAAATGTAATAATTTCAAGTAATAGTAGATTGACTTGAACTTTAAAAATGAAATGTACATTTTATCCACCCCCGTTTAATCTGTCCTTAGGTGATTGTTCTGGAGGAAACCTCCCAGGTGACCTGTCCCATCACCACCAAACTGGTGCTGGATGAAGATGAGGAGACCAAAGAGCCGCTGGTTCAGGTGCACAGAAACATGGTCACAAAGCTCAAACCTCACCAGGTCGATGGTAAGTGAATTCTGAGGAGTAGAGAAAAGGAGGACAAATAACACGCTTCAGCCTTCAACCAGTCTTTGTTTTTGATTTCTTGTTTCAGGGGTTCAGTTCATGTGGGACTGCTGCTGTGAATCTGTGAAAAAAATTAAGAAGTGTCCGGGTTCTGGCTGCATCCTGGCCCACTGTATGGGTCTGGGTAAAACTCTGCAGGTAAGAAATGGTCACATGACATTTTAATTCTGGGTTTGATTATTTTAAAATATAAACTACTTTAAAGTTAGTAGTTTTTCTCAACATTACATCCTGAGAGAAAAAAAATCAGACAGACATGACAGTGATATGTTCAGTTGCCTCCAGAATGAATAAATGATTTATATGAACATGTTTGGAGGGTTGAAGCCAGCAAAATGAACAGTAATGAACAATAAGGCAGTGGAGGAAACATGGCTGCTGCCTGTGACAAACAACTTCTTATCTAATCTTTGCCCTTGGAACAACCCCACGCTACAGAATGAATGGAGCAGCTGCTCTGAACCCTCCCTCCCTTCTACGCTCTCCTCCTATCTACTCCCTCACCCCTGCTGAAATGGAGCAGGACGTGCAGCTGCTTCAGCCTTGAAACCTGCGCCATGATGGCAGAGTTCCTGGTCCCGCCCACCTACCCTGATCTGTTTTTTATCTGTTGAATGTCAGTGTATGTTCTGTACGCTGAGGTTTTGTGTATCTGTCTCAGCCATGTCTGGTAGACATGGATAAGGGGGGTGCTTTTTATTTCTTCTTCATCCTTCCCTGTTGTCAGCCCTTTTCTTATCTGCTTAAAGGGGGCGCCACAAAAGTGGCTGCGTGCCCGCAAGTACAGTCTTACCTGTCTGTGTGTCTAATCCTGTAAGGTTGTACTGAAAGTGAATTTCCCCTCTGAGGGATCAATAAAGGTAATCTCAACATAATTTCAGCTAATAAAGTCCCCCTGATCCCATACCATTCCAGTTTATTGATTAATATGTCATGATAAATTCTGTCAAGGGCCTTCTGAAGATCTAAATAATTTCCAATGGCAAAACCTAACAGCAGATGAACACAGAATGTCTGAAAGGACCTCATTTTAACAGTGAGCTGCTCTCGTTTTGTCCTGTAGGTGGTGGCATTGCTCCATACGTTGCTGCTCTGTGAGAAGCTCGACTTCTCCACAGCTCTAGTGGTTTGTCCCCTCAACACTGTTCTTAACTGGCTCAATGAGTTTGAGAAGTGGCAGGAAGGATTGAAGGATGATGAGAGTTTAGAGGTAAGAAAACACCCTCTCATGGTTTTCTTTGCTCTTCATTTGACTCCACTGTGTCACTCAACATATCTACCTCTTGTGTTTAACAGGTGACAGAGTTAGCTACAGTGAAGAGGCCACAGGAGCGGGCGTTTGCCCTCCAGGGCTGGCAGGAGTCGGGTGGTGTGATGATCATGGGTTATGAGATGTACCGAAACCTAACACAGGGTCGGAACATCAAGAGCAAGAAGCTCAAGGAGACGTTTCAGAAAACTCTTGTGGATCCAGGTAATAACGGAGGTTTAATGTTGCATCTGAGCAGGGGAACCATAGAATGTAATGAGAAATCTGTTGTTTTTATTTAGTTCCAAATTCAGCATCTGCTTTATAAACGGGTACCGGTAACGATAAAAGCTAGAGGAAAAATAAAGAAATCAAAGACACACAGCTGATAAATAAAACTTTAAAAGCTTATTAAGATGTCTATTTTATGATAGACATATTTGAAATCAAGGGTAATACTTTCCCAAAAACACTCTTGACTACTCGCATTTAGCAGCACAGAACAAATTTGTGTCCCAATAAAAACACTTGGCTAACATTGTGGTGTTTAAAATGTTTTTTCAGACTTCTTAAAATTTACTACTCGTAGAGTTAATGTTGCTGCATGTGGTTTTGATCCAAACGGTCCATCTTACACTAAAATTACCCTTTCCAGACAGTGCAATTAATTGAACATGCATTTATTTATTCATTTAACCATGTTTGATTAAAATACCTGTTCATTTTTACACCAAGTTTATGTTTAGATATTAATCATGTCTTTTAAACAAGTACCATTTCTGCATAAAATTGTTCTCGTGTGCATATTCTTTTTTAGGTCCAGACTTGGTGATCTGTGATGAAGGTCACATCCTGAAGAATGAAGCGTCAGCTGTTTCCAAAGCCATGAATTCCATCAAGACCAGGAGGAGGATTGTGCTGACTGGAACACCTCTACAAAACAACCTGATTGAATGTGAGACATCTTTGTTCCTGATGACTATCTGACCTGAAACTTGATTTAAAAAAAAAAAAAAGATTTTAGATGTGAGAATTGAAACACATGATCTCTTCCCCCTTACAGACCACTGCATGGTGAACTTCATTAAGGAAAATCTTCTAGGGTCAGTTAAGGAGTTCAGAAACCGCTTCATCAACCCCATTCAGAACGGTCAGTGTGCCGACTCCACTCTTCAAGATGTCCGGGTTATGAAGAAGAGAGCTCACATTCTCTATGAGATGCTTGCTGGTTGTGTTCAGGTATAAAGATCTCAGACTGTCACTGCTTCTTCATGCCTTTCTTTTTGCCTCCTGAAATAATTGATGTCCACTCTCCTACAGAGAAAAGATTACACAGCCCTCACCAAGTTCCTTCCTCCCAAACACGAGTATGTGTTATCAATCCGAATGACTCCTCTTCAGTGTAAACTCTACAGACACTATCTTGAGCATTTCACAGGTGAGAGCTATGTTTGAATAACACCCTGGAGTTTCTGGATGCACAGCTGGCTTTCTCGTTTTTCTGTCTGTTAGAAGTAGGAGAGCCTCCAGGGACCACTAGCAGGGATTTTCCAATGTCAGATTTAGTCTAGTCATGAATTAAAACTAAATTAAATAACGGTACTAGGCTAAATCCTGAGGGAGACCTGTTTCTAATAAAAGTGCTCCTCTTACCTGATGTCATTTAATCACAGAAGGTTTTCAGATAAATAGGAGGTCTTTCTGGACTCTCGCTTTTCCGTTATGCATTGTTAAGTAGTTTAGTGGACTTTCCTGTCAGAATGTGGCCCAAGATATGTGTGTGTGTGTGTGTGTGTGTGTGTGTGTTCGAGTGGCAGCTGGCACTGTGCCGCAGGCAGGTTTTAAGCCCACTTTCCCACGTTTCTCCCTAATGAAGAGCTCTGGGAGAGAGGGAACAGAGGGTGTGGGGTAACAGAGGGGGAGACGCGGGGGCATTAAAAAAAGGAGCGAAATCTAGAGGGAGCAGGGGCCAGAGGTTTTACACCAAAACTGAAAACAAAGAACAGGAGAGCCGGTATGTGGGGGTGGGGGGTTGGTGGCATGTGCTGTGGCTCATTAGGCTGAGTTGTCCACAGTGCTGATGTTGTGACTGAGGACCTTCACAGTGGGGTCTTCAGACCAAAGACCCTCAATCAGTGGTCAGTGTGGGAACTGCTATAAACTTTGGCAGCTGCTTATGTGAAATCTAGAGTAACTTCTGACTTTTCTCAAAGGGCGTGTACAGCAGCTGATTGGGCATTGATGTATTTGATTTAGTTTTCATTTTCTATCAAGAAATGACATTTTCTTTAAAGTGATCTGAATAAGATATTGAAAGCTAAACATCCAGTTAGTTTAATTACTAAGTGTTTTTGCACACTTGTTTATATGAATAGATTGAGAACATGCTGCACATAGAGTGAACACACATCCATCTTAGACTTATTTTCCTCCCCTTCGTGCAGGTGTGGGGAATGCTTTGGAAGGAGGCCGGGGTCGTGCAGGAACAAAACTCTTCCAGGATTTCCAAATGCTGAGCAGAATCTGGACCCATCCTTGGTGCCTTCAGCTGGACTACATCAGTAAAGAAAACAGGGTAAGGCTGTGGAAGAAGAGACTAAACCACACTAGGAATACATGAGTACAAACCACACAACACAGTAGGAGAACTGTAGAAATGTTTTGCTGACAGTTCAGGCTACATGCTTATTGCTACTCCAGCAGAACTTCAGTCATAAGAGTCATTTAGCTCCTGTGCTTGGGATCAGCACACACCTCACAGAGTGTGTTCTGTTACAGGGTTTCTTTGATGAAGACAGCATGGATGACTTCATAGCTTCAGAAACGGATGAGTCCTCTATGAGTTTGACCTCTGAGGACGAGAAGGCGAAAAAGTAAAGTCTGATTCACTCTCTCTTTTACTGATCTGTCCTCATTTAACTTGACTTTGTCTTGGATCTGTAACTCTACCTGACTCTTTCCTTCTCCACCACTTTTCCACCACCACTTTTCCAATAGGAAAAAGAAGCAAGGAAAAGGGAAAAAGAGAGGTTCTGATGACTCTGACAGCGATGATGTGGAGGTCATCAAGGAGTGGAACTCCAGCTCTCGTGGCAGGAACGGAGAAGGTCGGAGCCGAGAGGAGCGTGTTGAGGACAGTAAGTCTGTTAAACAAAGCTGTCAGTCGTCGTTAACAAAACAAAACATAAATCTGATGGGATTGTTCCTAGTGGGTTTAAATGTGGGCAACTCCCACATTCTCATCCCAGGAATTTTGTCAATGAGAAGCGAAATGTCTTCAAGGAACCTAAGAAGTCCAGTTGCCCTCATTTGAACCCACTAGGAATACAATGAACTGGATCAGGGCTGTACGTTAACTTTTTTAGCTCATAGCACCGGTGCTACAAAGGTTGCAGGTTTTGTAGCACAGAACAAAAAGTTGTAGCACCAGCATAAAAATTCAGCTACAATCTCTAAAGCCAAAATTAGTACCCATCGTTTTAACACACTGAGAAAGTGCTAATTGTGAAAACACAATTACAAGAAATATCTTCAAACATGTTTAAATGTCAATGTAATTTCAAGAAGAACATTTATTCATTCAAATTAGTGTAGATTTTTTTCAAAGTGCGAGTGTGAGCTGAGAAATGTGCACAAAACCACAAAAACAGATGTTTTCAGCTGCTATAATCTTTGATTTATTAATAAAATGCAGAAACTGTTATAATTCTACTTTATATTACTTATTTTATGAACTTTGACTCATCTATTTTAAGCTTCTGCTCTGTAGCACTTTGAGATTGTGAAACATAAAGTGCTATATGAGTTAAATTTATTATTATTATTATCATTATTAATTTCGATGTTGAAAGCAAATTCACAGGCAGACAGTTTTTATGGTGTACAGTGAGACTGTGATGTTTTAAAATGTTCATTTGTCTCCTGATTTTGAATCTGCTGCATAGTTCTTGCTAAACAGATTTTACTTCAGTAGATAAATGTTATTAAAACTTTGGTCTGCTGTCCATTGCAGTCCAAGACTGCAGAGCATTTAAATATAATGACCTTTTACTGTCTACTTTTACTACTTACCCATGTCGAAAGGAGCCAGCTGAGGTGGTTCGGGCATCTTGTTAGGATGCCCCCTGGACGCCTCCCCAGGGAGGTGTTTCAGGCATGTCCTGCCGGCAGGAGGCCCCCAGGTCGACCCAGGACACGCTGGAGAAAATATATCTCTGGTTTGGCCCTGGAGTGCCTTGGGATCCTGCCGGAGGAGTTGGTAGAAGTGGCTGGGGAGAAGACCGTCTGGAGCTCCCTAATTGGGATGCTGCCCCCGCGACCCGGACCCGGATAAGCGAAAGAAGACGAGACGAGACCTTTTACTGTTCCACCCTTCTTTGCCCCTGCCTGGACCCCCCAAGAAAAAAGTTCTAGATACGCCCCTGGGGCTGAGCTGCGTTCAGCGGGGTCAGACTCCGGTGTGAAGCCTCGACTCCCCCTGACTCGGACCGTGGAATCGTTAACAGACATCAGTGTGTCCCATTCAGATTTATTAGTTCCTCTGGTTTAATATGTGTCTGAAGCACAGGGACACTTTCAAAGTTAAAGAGTTTTTTCCGAACAGCTAGAACTGATGGAACTCCGTCGCTAGACTCGCCAGTCGACTCGACGCAGAACTTTAATCCATACAAGTGCGCAAATATAGGCTATATATATATTTAATATACTTTATGTAGCGTAATATAACCTGATTTTATCGTTATAGTACGGACACACTTCTGCAAAGTTATCAGCTTAGTTTTGTTGGTTTTAATGCTAATCACTGTTAGCTACCTTCACTAAACCGATGGTTATGCAGGCATCTAGATTCACCTTGATTCAAAGGGAGACCTACGCACGTATATTTGAAAGGTATAACCCAGAAGCTGACTTAGACTTCAGTTATTTTATTTAAGAAAACAGATTAGATAAACAGACAGATATGAGGTAGGTAGTTGCATCTTAAGAGATTCTTCTGATGTTATTAAGCTGAGAGTTAATGACGAGAGCCCGTGATAGGTTAATATCTAGGGTTCTCGGCTAGTGAGGAGGGGAGCTGAGCTAACTGGATCGAGTGTTATTTATCAATAGCCTCGGTTTTACCAGGTCGGGTTGGTACCTACTGAACCGCTCCAGATCGCCTCGGCGTGAAGGTGTAGGAGGTCCGTCGGGTGGTAGTTGGCGGACGAACCTCGGAGTTGTCCCCGGGACCGAAGGTCGGTCCGAGGCACGGAGGTGTCTGAGCGAGTCGGTGTCAGCGGCTCCATGATCGGCTGGTGCAGAGGCTAACCGGCTTTCCCATGGCAGGTGAAAAGAAGCAGACAGATGGTGTCTGACTTCTTAGCCGGAGCAATGTTGTCATCGACCGGTGAGGCTGGTTTTACTCACGAGCTCGGTCGGCACAGAGGCCTTCCGTGTAGCGGAGGAAAACGGAGGCTGTGTTCTCTCGTCGTGGGGTTGACGAGAACTCAGGAGACTCAGCTCTTCCAGGCAGGAAGTTGGGACGTGGCCCGGTTTGGACGCGTGGACCAATGGGAACGGAGTTACCAAGTCACGTGATTCTCGTCATTAGAAACCCAGGAAGTTTAGCTGGATTATAAATATGTTTTAACCCTTTAGCAAAAGTAGAACCATAAAATAATACTGATGCAACATCAACATTCATGAATACTGGAAGAAGATGAATTAATCATATTAAGACATTTCTGGACAGTGGATTAAAAGGTAG
>SSNR01000191.1:423836-457247 GCA_006937965.1 Callopanchax toddi
TTCAGACGTTGTTAAAGCGTCTGTATTTAACCATAAAGGTTACCGAACGGACAAAAGACAAAACGCACCGAAGTGATCAATTTCGGCGGACGAAAGCGTTCTTTTAACTAGACAGCGAGGCGTCCCAAGCTACCGTTAAACGAACGGAACATGTAAACACAATCACAAAGTGACATAAAAAGTGCTTAAAACACAGAAGAAGTACAAGAAGAACCCCATGAAACATACAGTACACCCATCATAATCAGTTACAAAGCTTTAGACTTTGGTTGATAGCTGACGTGGCACTGTAGTGCTTTTATCTTAGCTGTTGTTATCTGTTAGCTTAGTTAGCATTAGCTTATAGCTTGCTAAGGCCTAACAAATATTAATACGTAGGTATTTATGAATGAAAACCTGGCTAACCTGCCATTTATGTTTTAAAGCCTGGCCTGGCTCGCCATTTATGTAGCGTAATATAACCTGATTTTATCGTTATAGTACGGACACACTTCTGCAAAGTTATCAGCTTAGTTTTGTTGGTTTTAATGCTAATCACTGTTAGCTACCTTCACTAAACCGATGGTTATGCAGGCATCTAGATTCACCTTGATTCAAAGGGAGACCTACGCACGTATATTTGAAAGGTATAACCCAGAAGCTGACTTAGACTTCAGTTATTTTATTTAAGAAAACAGATTAGATAAACAGACAGATATGAGGTAGGTAGTTGCATCTTAAGAGATTCTTCTGATGTTATTAAGCTGAGAGTTAATGACGAGAGCCCGTGATATGTTAATATCTAGGGTTCTCGGCTAGTGAGGAGGGGAGCTGAGCTAACTGGATCGAGTGTTATTTATCAATAGCCTCGGTTTTACCAGGTCGGGTTGGTACCTACTGAACCGCTCCAGATCGCCTCGGCGTGAAGGTGTAGGAGGTCCGTCGGGTGGTAGTTGGCGGACGAACCTCGGAGTTGTCCCCGGGACCGAAGGTCGGTCCGAGGCACGGAGGTGTCTGAGCGAGTCGGTGTCAGCGGCTCCATGATCGGCTGGTGCAGAGGCTAACCGGCTTTCCCATGGCAGGTGAAAAGAAGCAGACAGATGGTGTCTGACTTCTTAGCCGGAGCAATGTTGTCATCGACCGGTGAGGCTGGTTTTACTCACGAGCTCGGTCGGCACAGAGGCCTTCCGTGTAGCGGAGGAAAACGGAGGCTGTGTTCTCTCGTCGTGGGGTTGACGAGAACTCANGTCTTCCCCCTACCGCCAACCAAGCCTTCCGAGACCTCATTAGACGGTTCACCTCAGCACCCATACTGCTCCACCCGGACCCCACGAGACCCTTTGTGGTGGAGGTCGACGCCTCTGACGTTGGCGCCGGCGCCATCTTGTCTCAGCGGGGTCCCGACCAAAAACTCCATCCCTGCAGCTACTTCTCCCGCAAGTTCTCCTCCACCCAACAGAAGTACGGTGTGGGAGACCGTGAGCTCCTAGCCATTAAGTGGGCTCTCGAGGAGTGGAGACAGTGGTTGTTGGGGACGGTGGAGCCGTTCACCATCTGGACAGACCACCAAAACCTCATCCACATCCAGTCCGCTAAACAGCTCAACCCTCGCCAGGCCCGATGGGCCCTCTTCTTCGAACCCTACAACTTCCTGCTGTCCTATCGACCCGGTTCCAAGAACCACAAGGCTGACGCTCTGTCCCGTCAATTCACGCACTCCGCTCCCTCTCAAGACCCCAGTCCCATCTTGCCGTCCCAACGGTTCCTGGCCCCTCTCCACTGGCCCCTGGAAGACTCTATCAGAGCAGCACTCCCCAATGACCCGGCTCCTCCAGAAACTCCCAACAACCGCCTCTACGTTCCCACAGGCTGTCGTCAGGAAGCCCTCACGTGGGCTCACTCCTCACCTTTGTCCGGCCATGCGGGCTTCGCCAGGACCCTCAAGCTCCTCCAGTGGGCCCTCTGGTGGCCGCAAATGGCGAAGGATGTTAAGGAGTACACCTCTGCCTGCGACGTCTGCGCTCGCTCCAAGTCCCTTAACCAGCCAGCCTCTGGGTCCCTTCAGCCCCTTCCAGTCCCTAAACGGCCGTGGTCCCACATAGGACTGGATTTCGTCACCGGCCTCCCAGTCGTGGACGGTCTGGACACCATACTCACCATCACGGACCGCTTCTCCAAAGCAGTCCACCTGGTGGCCCTCACTGGCCTCCCCACGGCCAAGCGCACTGCAGAACTCCTCCTTGAGCACGTGGTGCGCCTGCACGGCTTCCCCACGGATGTGGTGTCCGACCGAGGCCCCCAGTTCACCGCCCGGTTCTGGAAGGCGTTCTGTCGTCTGGTGGGTGCTACGTCCAGTCTCTCGTCCGGCTACCACCCTCAGACCAACGGCCAGACTGAGAGGGCCAATCAGCAGCTAGGACGTTACCTCCGCTGCTTTGTCTCCACCCAGCCGTCGCTCTGGCCCAAATACCTCCTGTGGGCGGAGCTCTCCCACAACATACATGTCTCCTCTGCCACCAGCCTGTCTCCATTCGAGGTGTGCTACGGCTACCAGCCGCCCATCTTCGGTCACCAGGAACCGGAGGTGGAAGTTCCCGCTGCCCAGAACATGGTCCGTCGGTGTCGGCTGGCCTGGGTCAAAGCTCGTGCTGCTATCGCTCGGGCCCAGTCCCAGTACGTCCGCCAGCATCGCCGCCGTCACCGGCCCGGTCCCTCGTTCCAGCCCGGCGACAAGGTCTGGCTCTCCACCTCCAACCTGCGCCTCCGGACCGAGTCCAGGAAGCTCACCCCTCGCTTTATTGGTCCTTATGTCATCGACCACTCCATCAACCCTGTCGCCTACCGTCTTCGTCTTCCTTCGACTCTCAAGATCCATCCTGTCTTTCATGTCTCTCAGCTCAAGCCCTACGTCTCCTCGCCCCTGGTGCCCTCTCTCTCTCCTCCGCCTCCTCGCTTCGTCGACGGCGACCGGGTCTACACTGTTCGGCGCATCCTGGACGCCCGTCGTCGAGGTCGTGGGTGGCAGTACCTCGTGGACTGGGAGGGTTACGGCCCTGAGGAACGCTCCTGGGAACCCGCTCGCTCCATTCTGGATCCGACCCTCATCTCTGACTTCCGTGCCCGTCAGTCTAGGGCTTCTGGAGCCGCCCCTGGAGGGGGGGGTACTGTCACGGTTTCCCCTCCTTCTGACCGCTCCTCCCGCTAAGACTCCATTTCCCATCATCCCTCTGGCTTCACNTGTTCAGCCTGAGTGAAAAGCTCACAGTGACCAATATTAATCAGAAAAAACATAAAAAAATGAAAAATTTTCAGTAAACCACACCTTTAAGAAAATAATGCATCAGTTTTATATAGCGCTTTTCTAGGTCACTCAAAGACGCTTTACAGAGTTGCATTATTCATTCACACAGTCATTCTCACCGGTGGTGGTAAACTACGACAGACGTCTGTAGCCACAGCTGCCCTGGGGCAGACTGACAGAGGCGAGGCTGCCATTCTGCGCCATTGGCCCTTCTGACCACCACCAACATTCACACACAGTCACACTCACATTCACACAGGCAAGTTGGGTGAAGTGTCTTGCCCAAGGACACAACGACAATCTAACCCAGCCAGAGCTGGGGATTGAACCGGTGACCCAGACCGGCCACTCTACCAACTGAGCTAATGCTGCCCCATCACTGTGTCATATACAAAAATGTGTGTTGCAAATTATTCTGAAGATGCAATAAAACTAAGTACAAACCTTTAGCATCACCATAACATGCATTACTTATAATTGTTTTTAGACTCAAAAACTGATACAGGCAACAGATTAAAAACTACATATTACAAAATGATTTATTGGACTGATGAATGTCCTGACGGTTTAGAGGTGATGGCTCTGGTCCTGAGGAGAGAGAAGGATAATCCAGGTGTCCCAGGAGGATGGAAAGATGTACTGGTGGAGAGTGGGCAGGTAGGTGAATACCTAGTGATCCAAGCCAGAATTGCACTGGGCTGTAAATGTTTGCTGACTACATAGTTTGAAGCATACAACTGCATGAACATTTTCAGACAATGAATTGAAATGACTGGCGGTTTTGCAACAAGTTTTATAGATGTTGGGCCATTTAAATAGGGTATGTGACAAACAAACTGCAACATTAGAGCAAATTTAGTCACAAAGTGTCATAATTATGTTCCAGTATTGGTCACTAACCCCCCTCCAAAAGCGGATTCATGTTTCTTTCACTTTATGACCAATGGAAACTACATTGATCAAGAATCCAGATAAGGTCCAGATGCCCTATTTTGAGAGGAAATTTGTCATGCAAAAATTTTTTTAAGTCCAAAATTCTAGCAACACATAAAAAAGGCACTGCAGCTCACATGAGGGAATGGAGAATCCACGTGAATGATTCGAGATGTTTTAGAAACTCTCTCACAAGTGCCATTTTCTTCCACTTATCCAAGGTTGGGTTACCCTCACTCCAGACACTCTGCTGCTCTTCCTGGGGGATCCAAAGCCCAGAGGAGATACATAAGCTCTTCAGAAAGTTCTGGGTTTATCCTCGGGTCTCCTTCCAGATGGATGTACCCAAAAACTTCCAAAAGGAGGCAACCAAGAGGTAGCAAAGTCAGATATCTGAACCACCCAGATAACAGAGCTCATCATCTTATCTCAAATACTGAGAAAGCTCAAATTAGGCACTTGTATCCAAGATCCATGGTACTGTCCATCCATCCATCCATTTTCTGTAGCCGCTTGGTCCTCCACAGAGGGTCGCGGGGGGAGCTGGTGCCTATCTCCAGCGGTCAAGGGGCGAGAGGCGGGGGACACCCTGGACGGGTCGCCAGTCCATCGCAGGGCCACACAGAGACGAACAAGACAAACAACCACACACCCACTCACACCTAAGGACAATTTACCAGCCCAATTAGCCTGACAGTCATGTCTTTGGACTGTGGGAGGAAACCGGAGTACCCGGCGGAAACCCACGCACGCACGGGGAGAACATGCAAACTCCACGCAGAGAGGCCGCAGAGCCGGGACGCGAACCCACGACCTCCTTGCTGCGAGGCAACAGTGCTAACCAACTGCGCCACCATGCAGTCGCATGGTACTGTAACATCATTTTAATGGTTTTTGATAATTTAAAAGTTTTTATTGACCTATAGGCTGAATAAATTAAACTCTTTGTTGGCGTTACGTTCTTTTTAAACACAATATGTTCACATAAACGTCACAATGGATTTTAGGCGTTTTGTAGGACAAAAACAGGTTGTAAATCACAAGCAAACCCTGAGATTAAATGTGTTTTCCTTCTAAATTACTCGTCCATGTAAACATTTTTCTAACAATATCTACAAGACAAAGAGACAAATGTTTCAAACATGAAGCAATAAGTTGTTTTGAAAATTTCACAATTTATCTAAAGTTAGTTTATATTAGAAAAGCCTAATCTGACGCTCATTGTGAGATAAACGTTTGATGCTATTTAATCCAGTCATCAAACAAGAGACAATTAAGAAGGGCTGAAGGCTGTTGAAGAAAGATGGGATTGGTTTCTGCCTAAGTCTTTCCATTAGAGCTGTGGCAGATATGAATAGCTGTGGTAATTTGATGAGGTGTACTGCCTCACACACTGAGAGGAGGCTTTGTTTACGTGCCAAATGGATTTATGGAATCAAACAGAAGTTTTCATTTACTTGTTTGAGTGGATGTGCAGGGGATTAGAGGAAGGAAAAATGTGGGCAAAGATAAAAGTAGTTATCAAACACAGCGACGGAACAAAGGCTCCTTGGTTTATACAGATTTTCCATTTAACTTTGAGCAGCATTTTCATGTTGCACCTCCAGTTTGACTGAGAGTTCAGGAAGTGAGCTCAGGATGTTCTTATCATTTAAAATCAAGCAGTAAATGGTTCAAAATGTAATTTATATGAGTTTTTTTTTATCTTAGAGTTGACACAGGATTTGTAAAAAGTTCATCCATCCATCCACCCACCCAACCATCCATCCATCCATCCATCCATCCATCCATCCATCCATCCATCCATCCATCCATCCATCCATCCATCCATCCATCCCTCTCCATGGCAGCCATTGGATTAAATCTCTCCTACAAAGCATCCTCATCAAGTCAAACTACCNGACTGCTTTTGCTGCGAGCGGCCCCACTGTGTGCCTTAAAGAACTGAAAGTTGGGTGGTCTGTCCATCAACAGCAGATCTGGGGCTCGGCCTGAGAAAAGCGGCTCACCCGTATCACTTTCAAAGAATGAAACCCAAAGCGCCCGCCGCTCTCCGCTCACTGCAGCCTTATACGCACAAAGACACCTGTTGTTCCCCTCTCACAAAGGCTTAATCAATCTAGGTGTTTGTGGCCAAACAAACATTAGGGCCATCATAAATTTGATTTGGCAATTTTGATGTGATGAAAAAAAGAACATGTACTTGGCTGGCTGAAGCCTCTGCGTAGAGCACAAGATTACACAACATTAACATCAGGCTTTTAGTGTTGTGAAGGTATTAGAGACAGAGATGATTTTCCATGCGCTGTTAGGTTACAGCACTGTCAGATTCAGGTTTAACTCTGCCAAGTTGTACTTTTGCAGCTTTGGTTACTAACTCGTACTTTTATTAAGTACAAAAAGAAACCGCCTGTCATGGATCTCTTTGTACTCACCCCGAGCTTCTCTGTATTCACCTTGGCAGATGGTTTAATCCACTGGAGTACACTTAGAGGTGTGGTGTACTCATTTATTTAATACATATGCAGTGTTCTCTAGTGTAAATCAATGCCTTACGAGACATTTTTATAAAGAAAAAAAGCTTTGATGCTTCTATTCTCTGATGCAGAAGTTTGCTGATTCAGAGGTGTGCTGGAAACAGCAGGTTCCTCATTATTATTAATGATATGCACACCCCTAGCTTCTGATTGGATAACAGAAACTTCACTACTCCTCCAAAAAAGGGTTTTAAATAAAGGCAACTGGACTTATTTGGTTCTTTGAAGACGTTTCGCTGCTCATCCGAGTAGCTTTGTCAATTCTGTCTGTAGTATAGGAGAGAGAATCTTATATACTGTGCTTATCTTCCTCTGTCTGTGACACACCTCCTTCTACCCCCTTGAGAAGGTGTTCGCTCCATTGTATTCAACTGGAGTCCTGGTGAGGTGTTTTGATTAGAGGCATGAATTGTCTGGGAATTAAAGAGCATATTTTAAGTTAGACACTCCCTTAAACAAATGTTTAGAGAAATATAATAGAAACTTTTTCTGAATAAAAATTTACACAAATTCAGCTTATTTAGGCTCTTGGATTCGTTTTTGTGAGAATTGTCAATTTTTTCACCAAACCGGAAGTGACGACAGTTCAGGGAGACCGTTCGTTCTCTATATAGAAAACTGATCCACTATTCACTACTTGTGACGAGCAAAACAAACCCCCAGAGTGCCGTTATTTTATTACTTTATTACTATAGTGAGAAGTTATTTTATTAAGATAAAAAAAAAAAAAAGATAAAAACAATCAGTCCTGTAAGGCTGTACCCTGTCGGTCCAGCTGTAGACCGTGACCCACCTCCTCACTTGGGTCTGGGTAAAATACCAGCGTTTAGCACCAGGTTTTGATCATCAGAGCTCCAAACATTGAGCTGCGTTTAGGTGGATTGTTAAGAAATGAAAGAGTTTATAAAAAGTTTCACAGGATGCAGCTAAACGGTTCGAGGCTGACCGGAACAGTGTCGGGTCAGGCTGGAAACCCCGCTGGGAATCCCCTCTTGGGAGCCGCTGGGAACNGCGCAAATATAGGCTATATATATATTTAATATACTTTATGTAGCGTAATATAACCTGATTTTATCGTTATAGTACGGACACACTTCTGCAAAGTTATCAGCTTAGTTTTGTTGGTTTTAATGCTAATCACTGTTAGCTACCTTCACTAAACTGACGGTTATGCAGGCATCTAGATTCACTTTGATTCAAAGGGAGACCTACGCACGTATATTTGAAAGGTATAACCCAGAAGCTGACTTAGACTTCAGTTATTTTATTTAAGAAAACAGATTAGATAAACAGACAGATATGAGGTAGGTAGTTGCATCTTAAGAGATTCTTCTGATGTTATTAAGCTGAGAGTTAATGACGAGAGCCCGTGATATGTTAATATCTAGGGATCTCGGCTAGTGAGGAGGGGAGCTGAGCTAACTGGATCGAGTGTTATTTATCAATAGCCTCGGTTTTACCAGGTCGGGTTGGTACCTACTGAACCGCTCCAGATCGCCTCGGCGTGAAGGTGTAGGAGGTCCGTCGGGTGGTAGTTGGCGGACGAACCTCGGAGTTGTCCCCGGGACCGAAGGTCGGTCCGAGGCACGGAGGTGTCTGAGCGAGTCGGTGTCAGCGGCTCCATGATCGGCTGGTGCAGAGGCTAACCGGCTTTCCCATGGCAGGTGAAAAGAAGCAGACAGATGGTGTCTGACTTCTTAGCCGGAGCAATGTTGTCATCGACCGGTGAGGCTGGTTTTACTCACGAGCTCGGTCGGCACAGAGGCCTTCCGTGTAGCGGAGGAAAACGGAGGCTGTGTTCTCTCGTCGTGGGGTTGACGAGAACTCAAGAGACTCAGCTCTTCCAGGCAGGAAGTTGGGACGTGGCCCGGTTTGGACGCGTGGACCAATGGGAACGGAGTTACCAAGTCACGTGATTCTCGTCATTAGAAACCCAGGAAGTTTAGCTGGATTATAAATATGTTTTAACCCTTTAGCAAAAGTAGAACCATAAAATAATACTGATGCAACATCAACATTCATGAATACTGGAAGAAGATGAATTAATCATATTAAGACATTTCTGGACAGTGGATTAAAAGGTAGTGTCTTTAGAATGAGACATCAAAGAGTTCTTTAAGTTTAATTATTAATTAAAGGAAATCTCTTGAGTCTTCCGACACGACCGGTCCTGGAAGGAATGTTGATTCAGGTTACAACATAATAAAAGAGTCATTTTAATCCAAGTTATTAGGAAAAAGATGAGTTATTGTGGTGGTGAACCAGATGTCAGAAATCAGAGAGATAGTAACGCTTTGCCAGCGCTACATTTACATTGTTTCAAAGTCATCATCACGGCTCCTGCGAAGGGTCGGGTGTCGTCCCGCACCAGTGCGTTGAGCCTGGGTGTTTCCAGTTCTGGCGATCTTGTGCCAGCTGCGCCACGGCATGACGGCAACTCCGGATTGTTGGGAGGTCGCCCGCAGCGACATGGAACCATCAGGTGCGGCCGGGGTTTACGTCGTGGTCGTCTCCAGGCTGCGGCCCTCGGCTCAAAATGCAGAATGGCTCTGGTCGGATGACCAAAACGGAGACGAAGGACGTGCCCGAGCCAGCGGATGCAGCGCGTTGCGCTGCCAGGCAAGATGCTCTGAACTGGCGCCGCGCCTGCTTTCTAGCGCTAGGTTGGAGACCCGCTGAGGCCACCTGACATTGTTTTTAAAATATATATATATATTAAGTTAATTCTGACGGTGTGGCGGTGCGCCACGATCAATTACATGTAGAGGAAACCCTGATCGCACAAGTGCTACGTCTAAAAATATTTTGTAGCACAGACTGTCTTTTTAATCGCACGTGCGACATATATGTCGCACTGTACAGCCCTGTGGATGACTGCAAACATTCACCAGCAGATGTGATTTATTTATTTTTTTTACTTTTAAGTACCACATATGGTGTGAAAGCCATGAATTACGGAGATTTTGAATTTTAACATCCTTGTTCCTCTTACTTTTTTGATTGTAGCTTTGATTTTTTGATTGAAATAAACCCTGTTAGTGTTAAATTTATATTTCAATGCCATCACAGACTAATCTTTGTTTTTGTATCACAACCAGCTCGGGCCTCCAACCCTTCACCTGTGAGTCCCTGCTCTGCCGACTGGCACAGGGAGTTTGTCACTGAGGCTGATGCTGAGATCCTTGAACACTCTGGGAAGATGATGCTCCTCTTTGAGATTCTGCGAATGGCAGAGGAAATGGAAGAAAAAGTGTAAGTGTGTGTTGCAGTGTTTAGGACCAGGTTTTGGTTTATAGTAATGACTAACTTGTAGCTGAGTGACATCAGTGGATTGTTTTCCTTTTCAGGTTGGTGTTCAGTCAGTCTCTCATCTCTCTTGACCTGATTGAGGATTTCCTAGAGATGGCTTGCAAAACTGATGAAGATGAGAAACCCTCTCCTTATAAAGGTATATTCACCGTTTAATGTTATAATTTCAAAGCTGAAATTGCAAAATGATCATGAACGTGAGATTGAGTTTTTATAATCACGTATTTATATTTTTTAAATTAAATGATCTATAACCCAAAGAAACTGAATTATTTTCACAGACAACCCACGTGCAGTATGTATTTTCCTACATGCTGGTGTGCTTTATTACCCTTATACACACACGTTGCTGCTGTTGTAAGGTCATGTTCCTAATTAAACTCCAGCAGCTGTTTTAGCTTTCATTTTGAAAATGATTAGACCTTGACTTTTTATTTCACAAAAAAAATGTTTGCTCAAGGGTTTGTAATTTGTAATGAAAAGATCAGAGTGCCGTAATTGGAAACATACTAAAATGTTAGTTATGAAGGCTGGTGGAGGGGGGTCGGCCATCTTGAAGGCTAAACACGGCTGGCTGTGAACCAACACAGCCATCTATTTGTTGATGGATAATACCAAATAAAAGGGGTTTTTGTCAAGGAAAAGCTGTAGTTCACGGTGACTTGTTTTAGCTTAGGTGGTGATGAGGCATCAAAACCGAATTCTCTTTAATCTTTGTTTGTGAAGGTGAAGGCAAGTGGTTCAGGAACATTGACTATTACCGTCTGGATGGCTCCACCAACGCTCCCACCAGGAAAAAGTGGGCTGAGGAGTTTAATGACACCAGTAATACAAGGTGCACTGTTTTCACCATCTTTAAAATAAAAAAACAAGAAAACTATCAGATCAAAATGAAAAATGTTTTAAAATGTTGGTGTCTAATGCTAATATTTGGTCACTTTCCTGCATGTTTTAGATGTTTCTCTCGGTGGCTTCTCTAGAACTTGAATGCATGCTGGTAATATGTAGTTCAGTTATTGAATCAGGTGTGTTTGAGAAGGGAAACCTGTAAAACATGCAGGATAGAGACCCTCAAGTACCAGAATTGCTCCTGATAATAAATTCTATTTTCTTCTTCTTTGCTGCTGACTCACACAGAGGACGTTTGTTCCTCATATCGACTCGAGCTGGTTCACTTGGTATCAACCTGGTCGCTGCAAACAGGGTCATCATCTTTGACGCTTCCTGGAACCCGTCGTATGACGTTCAGAGTATCTTCAGAGTCTATCGCTTCGGTCAGGTCAAACCCGTCTATGTCTACAGGTTACTCGCCCAGGTGAGCTTTGTTTTCACCCAGAAAATTTACTTCTGTAGCCACTAATCTGAAAAATAAAATAAAAAAATTTTCCTTTTTAAACTTTGTTCTACCAAACGAGTATATAAATACTGTTTTGACTGACACCATGGTGGGTCAGCCTTACCGATCAGCATGTTCCTGATTTGTATTCAAGTTCTGATAAATTTCCTTGAGCAGATACTGAATTTGGTAACAAGCTGATCAATCTTGTGTTTATTTTTCTTTCAGGGTACAATGGAGGAGAAGATTTATGAGCGACAGGTCACTAAGCAGTCTCTGTCCTTCCGGGTTGTGGACCAGCAGCAGATCGAGAGGCACTTTACAATGAACGAGCTGGCTGAACTCTACACCTTCGAACCAGACACACTGGATGATCCTTCAGAGAAGAAGAGCAAGAAAGCAACACCTGTGCTTCCTAAGGTATTGTTGTTTTATTCTTCTTCTTGACTATCTCTTTAAATCAGCCAGTCATGTGTTTGGTTTAGACATCTCATTTACACAAACGTTATGATTTTTCTTCTTATTTTTTCACCAATCTATAAGGGAATTGCATACAAGTTAGTGAAATCTTACAAAACCTGCTAAAAATGGCACAAAATACCAAGTTTGATTTATTTTTATTTTTTTTGCAGAGATTAGCATGTTCCCTCTTTTAATGTTATGCACTTTAAACAGTTTTTTAAAACTCTGTGCCAGACGCTTTTCTGCTCTGCCTTTTTGGGATAGTTCTATTTCTTTTGATTTCCTTTCCTAATCCCTCTCGTCTGGATGCAGGTGCTTTGTCACACTTTTGGCCCCCTGGGGTTTAATAAAACCACACAGCCCTTACATGGGCCATCCAGCTCTTCACAGCTGCATGGACTTGTCTGTTTACTGTTATTTACTAAATACTCTCCTCATTGCAACACTGCTGCTTCACTGCTATAAACTTGCACTCCTCTTTTTTTCTCATTCATTCCTAAATGCGTTTTACCTCTCTGTTGATCTTTTCCCCACTTCTTTCCATTTGCAGACTCTGGGTTTATTCGTTTCTTTTCCTGAAGTGGCTTTACCTCTGTTTTGATTTAACTCTGGTTACTCTTCAGAATTCCGTAAACAACATGGATTAAAGAAAACATATCCAGCTTGCTTTTTCTGATTGGACATTCAAAGGTCTCCGAGTCTACCTTTATAGAAAATGTGTTTTTCATTTACACTGAGAAAATAATCTGCAAATTACTTCATCTCTCAACAAAATTACTGCACTTTGATTCGTGTGTGTTCTTCCTCGTTTCCAGGCCTCGTCTTTGAGGGCACCCATGTAGATACTTGTATTTCATATGTGGGCTTAAAATGTTTCAAGATTTCACATCTTCATTGTTCTGTTTCTGATTGTAATCTTTAAGAAGTTTCCAAAAGCTTTTAGGTCATTTTTTTTCCTTTTGGTTGGTCTTATCACCTAAATCAGCTTGAACTATCTTGAGGTGTGGATGTCTGGTAATCTCTTAATTTATCCCGACTACCTGTTAACAATTTAAGAATTTACTTTTTTGTCACTTTCTAAAATCAAACGGCTGCTTTTAACTCATTGGCTGCCAGCCATTATCTGAAAATAAAGCCCCTCACTGCCAGCGTTTTAGAGCATTTTTACTGTTTTTTGAAGAGTCACAGAATATTGTTCTCTATGACTGTGTAAACACCAAAACTACTAAAGGAAAGAACAGACTCTCTTCTTTCATCAGAAAAAGACGGCTTGTTTCTAGCTTCTTTTGTTCTTTCACAATCTGCTGTAGAACATAGGAGGGTTTCACCAAAAACACCTGTTTCTGACCAAAAAATGGAGAAAACAGGCTTTTTGTGTAAAAAGAGAAGTCAGGCAGAAAATGTAAATATGAAATATGATGTAAATAATCACAATCACACACACTCATCATATATAGACCTATGTAGAAACACACATATTTTATATATATATATATATATATATATATATATATATATATATATATATATATATATATATATATATATACATATACATACATACATATACATATATATGTGTTCTGGCTCCTGGATCTTGCTTGGTGTTAAATGGGGTTTATCCATCCATTGTTTGTTTTTTGGGATGTTTTTAGATCGCTTGTTTTATTTTCAAAGTAAAACAGGAAATCGCGAGTAACACTACTTCCTGTTTGGCGATAAAACGGAGTTTTGTTTACTTCTAAGCTTTCTAATGCCATGTGTGGAGCAGCACAGTCGGTAAGTTGTTAGAAAGGTTTTGATCTACTCGTGTGTGTGTTGATCTGGCTGCCATGAGTTGATTGAGACGGTTTTTACTGGCGATTGGCTGTAGGAACGTGTTTTTTCAATTAGCAGCTAGTTAGCAGTTACTGTCAGCTGGAAACTAATGCTTCCCAAACGGATCGTGTCGTCATGGGTCGTCTTATTCATGATCACGTGACACACACAGGTGAAAATTAACTTTAAAGGCGTGATATTTACTCACAACATGCGCGAGGACGTCATTTAGCCCGCCCAGTCAAAAGACGACTAAAAGTCGTCTTTGGCGGCGAACGGTTGTATTTGAAAAGACCACTTTAGTCGTCTTTGGCAGTGAATGAGTTAATGCAAAAACCCATTTTTGAGTGCTTGTGCCTAAATAATGAACCCAATAAATCCTCATGCTTTACAAATCACAGCAAAAATAAACAAATACACAAGCTTATGCACCACTTTTTATTATAATGTGCCTCATGATCAGCGATGTGCTGCACAGCCTTATTTTTTGCCTCTGGGTAGTTTGTAGTATTATTTACTACCTAGTAGTCCCAAGTTCAGGCACATTTTTCTAACTAATTCTTTTTTGGTGACATATCTGATAGATGGGGTTCTTTTGTCCCAGTCTGGGGACAAACAGAATCAACATCAACAGATCTAAAAGGATGCATAAACAAGAACAGAGCAAGATCCTTTATAAATATAGAATGAGAAAGGGATAAGGTGATTTATTCTGTTTGCTTTGCTTTACTCTGGCTCTAAGCTGATTGTAGGATATGCAGTTCAGTTATAGCTTTTGATACAAATTGAGTTTTGTGTTTAGAGCGATCTTTCTAAAGTCTTAAAACAGCTGGTAAAGCTCAGATTCTTCTGCAAAATATCCATTGATTCTCAGCAGTGAAATTGTCAAAAGTTTATAGCTTCATCTCATCTGTAGCTGGTGTGTTGGGTTGTCTGTTTTGTGAGTTGTTAGGTTAGGCTACTAGGTTACTGTTAGGCAGATTTTACAAACGTTCATTAAAGATGCATGTTTTCTGGAAATGTGAAATCAATGAGTATTAACAGGTGAAAGTGCTGTTTGAAGCTGATATTTCTCTCCTGTTTTGTTCCTCTAATCTAAAGAAGTGCAGTTGAGAAGGAGGAAATCTAATTTATTGAGCTGCAGATTGTAAGATGTGTAATCTTTAATGAGCACAGTGACATTTATGTGACATGATATTAAAGAAGAAGAGGCTGATAAATCCTTTAACAGGCTGACCTGTGTTAGCCAGTGGGGCAACTGAAGTACAATGGAAGGAATTTGCCGTCTGGAATAACGTGAAGATGAGTCAGACACCCTCCATCACTTAGAGCCAAAAAAGCTCCACACAGAAGAAGAGATCTGCACTTTCCTCCGTTCTTCACCCTGGGAAGATGTGGTTTTCTCTGCTAGAAAGGTTCAATTCTGCCTTGTTAGAAGGAAAAGTCATTTACTTTCTGTGGTTGTTTTAGCACCTGTTATCCAACCTTTAAAAACCATTTTCCTCCTCCTCTTCTTTACTCATGTTCCCTCTCCCACCATCATTACCCCATGGCATCTTTTCCCGCCATCTTCAAGAGCATCTGTTGTTATGACTCGGCACTTTACAGACCTCACTTTGAACATTTTCTGGCAGAGTGTCTTTTTTTTTCTGCTTCTGCCTCTGGCCTTCCCTGCATGATGAAGGGTCATTATTTTAAACCCCCTCTTTAACATGTCTCACTGCTCTTCAGAAAATCTAATTGGAGACAAAGGAAGCGAACACACTTCCTCTTAATGACAAAGAAGGATCTTGTAGCCCAGACATGAGTGGTTGACAGTCCTACCCACCTACCCAGAGATATTCTCTTCTTCCTGTTCGTCACGCTTGTCTTTTCAATCCAACATGCTATTACATGAACAATAAGACGTTAGTGGTAGATTTTTAATATTTTTATGCAGATTTTTGCAGCATTCTGTGGATGTTTTGCTGCATTATATGTAGTCCGTGAGGCCTGCGTGTTGGGGAGCATGCCTCTGTGTACTTGCTCTCAGCAGGTGATGGCTGCAGTGGTCATTAGGCTCTGACAGGAACACTTAAGGCTGCACTCGAGCAGCGTTACAGACAGGAGCAGTCTGGAGCAATAAACCACACCATGCCTGTCTCATTATGAGTAGGAAGTCACTTTGGCCTTAAAGGAAAATCCTCCCTCGAATACCTTTTCAGTAATATATCAGTGAATCACAAGATCACAGGAGTTATTTTCTGATGACAGTATTATAAATGTTTTTTTCAGCCCCCAACTCGCCCTGTCCGTTTCTGCTGGGTTAAATGTTTCCTCTGCTTCTCAGAAAGCCTTCTGCCAGCCTTTCAGAAACGTGCCTGAGCTTGTTGTATTGCAGGTGGAGGGAGCGCTAATGATAGCAGCAGCAAAACAGTTGTTGTAGGTGAGAAAAAAGCAAGAGGCTTCGTTGATCCTTGATTGCAGCACTCTGGTCTACTGAGAATTTCTGAAGGCACTGATAAAGCTGTAACCTTAATGGGAATTCTCCCTCCTGCTGGTTCTGGACTCTAAATTAAAGCCTGTTTGTTTCTCTTATGATCCACTACCACATAACCTGATGGACTGATGAATTTGTGTCATGTGTGCGTTTGAAAACAACTTGATGTTTTCTTCTTTTTTGAATATGATGAACAAAAAGTGTAACAAGATTTGTGTTAAATGGAAATGAAAACACATTTTGTAGAACGTATATTTAACAGTGACAGAACAACAGACCTCACAATCCAGTAATCTGTTCTGTCTGAGGATCAGGGAGGAATTCTGATGCAAGAGCAACAGCAGAACAGTAAATCAGACATGACTCAAACACCAGAAACTTCACTGTACTTCAACCAAACACTGTATTGAGGATTTTCACTGCACATTACTTTGATTTTCCTTGTTTACTTTGTCACTACAGTGGTAGACTTTCAGTTCTGTGGGTAAATTTCAGTTGATTCTTCACTATAGATGCATTAAGTTTTTCAGTCTTTTATACATTAGTGCAATTTTTGCTCTACCACAACCTGTTTAAAAAAACTCAAGCATAAAAACTTTATTGTCATGCAAGGAAGCCTTAAAAATGTGCAGGTTTCATCAAACTTAGTAGTTAGACACTAGCAATGGGTATTTCATTCAAAATACTATTAAAAAGTTGGACAGGTGATGTAAACTGAATATTCTGTTTTTTATCGATGGCACTGTGATGAAAAAAATGTCTGAATTCAACAGAAACACTGGATATAAATCCACCATTTTCATATGACATATTTAAACAATAGCTCAACCAGCAAAAGTAAAAAATCCTGACCATGCTGTCAGTTTTTAGGGCTATAAAACTTGGAGAAAGGCATCTCTGCTGTGCAAAGCTATATTTATTTGTAAACATTACTGCCACCTTGTGGTAGTGTTCGTAGCATTTACTTACAGGTGCTGGTGCAATAAGACAGCCACATGTTTCCGATATGTACACTTTTAACAGCTAAAATAAATTTAAAAACTAAATTAATAGTCAATAAGCCACATCCCTCCTCTTCCACTTTATTCACAACGGCTCAAAAGTGATTTTTTTTTTTTTTTTTTTTTAAGAAACTTATCTTTAAAAATAAAATCTCCCTCAGTCTGAATCCCTCCAGATCTACCATCAGCTCCAGCTGTCTGGCTCTTACAGAAGTAGACCCCCCTGCTGCTGCTAGCTGAGGCTTGTTTTTATAGGAATTTGGTGTGTTTATTGTCTTTTTTTTTCACGGCTTTTGACATGCATGATTTTGTTTCTTTGTCAACTGAGTGATGGATGGATAAACCCTCTGCCTTGTACACTGGGCCTGGAGGGTGTGAAGACATTGTGGCTCTGTAGCAGGGCTATCCCTCTGATGTTAGCAACAGCACTCAGATTTCACAGTGTTTCTGGAGAGAAACTGTTAATAGCTGGCCTGTAGAGTTGTGTGTATCACTGTTGTGCAGCTGGTGGATGGGGAGTTTTGACTGGCTATGTTTAGGTATTGGAGATATCTCAGACGCTTGCATTCCTGCTGTCGGGATCCCGTCTTGGCCCCCGTGGTTGCTATGGTTAATGCACCTGTGCGTTAGAGGGAACATCTTACAGACACAGCCATTTAAATTCATTCAAACACTCCTATGCAACTTGAGGGAAAAAATTCTCATATTTAATGACTGTTTTGTATTTCTCTGAGCAAAGGTTTGCAATAAGGAATAAAATTAACTGTAGATGGTTAATATATTCTGTTTCGGGCGATGGAAGTTGTGTTAACATGGTTAAGAATGTTTTTAGTTTGGAAAAGTATCTGATAACACTGACAAAACCAAAAAAACAATCCTGCCGGGCAGCGTTTTATTGCCTCGTTCCTTTTACAGTCGAGCAGCACCTACAATCAGTTGATGAAGCAAACGTTAGATGTTGGTGCCAAGCAGTAAAGTCTACATGAGGCCCCTCTCTTACGTTGAGCTTTTGTCTTTGAGATGTGAAAGTTGCCGAGTTTAAATTCTCCTTTACCTCATTCATTTTCATATTTTCTACATGTACAAGAATTTGGTTTAAGAGGATATAAATTTTTCTTTTGATGCAAGAAATGGAAATTTTCTTTTTATTTTAAGGCAAACTGTAGAATTCTTGCTAATTAAACAGTGTAGAATGACACTTTGCACACATAGGTGACTGTTGATCTTTCTTTTGTAAACCGAGGACGTTCTGAGACATCAGATGTCAACTTTTTACAAACACAAGTCGAGTTAAGTAGAGCGATTTAGTGCCTTCTTTCTCTGCGTGCATCTGCCCACCCAGCGTCTTTTTGCCTTTTCTTTTCCCCCTTTCAGGAAATTGATAGGCTTCACCATGCATGTTCATGAGGATGACAATAGTGTAGGTCAGGTTACCTACAATCATTAGTGCTGCCTCAGGACACACGCACACAGCGCTTTGGGGTAGAAGATGGACCGGACCACCCCGGAGCCATCGCTGATGGGGATTACTTAGGTATCCCAGAATGCACTATTTACTGGTGGGAGCGTCTGTACTGTCATTTGACCTGCAGCTCCGCTGACCCGTTACCCAGTCAACTGTCAGAAATACTCTCTTTTCATGTCTTTGGATGAAAACACTTTCTACATCCTGAACAGATTCATGCCTCTTTTTTTTTTTTTTAAGTCTAGCATGAACTAAAAACCAGTCACACCCAAAAAGATTTAAAATTCAGATGCAAGTTTTGATGTAGAGGACTTTAAGTCCTTTCGCCACAGAATTAATTTATCTACTTAATACTGTAGTCAAAACCATACATGTTATCAGTGCTGGTATTGGCATTGACTTCAGCCTTTATTTGACCTTCTACTCACCTTATTTCTTTTTGGGGGTTTAGAACAAACCATAATAAGTCCCTTTTATCCATGTTAGGCCAACAGACTCCGCTGTGCTTTTATGTCCTAATTAGAGGGTAAAGCAGCAGACGAATCGCTCGCTGTGTGTCGCTTCAAAATGTTTGGCTGTTCAGGGGTGGCCCGGTTTTTTGTCCTGATTGAGAGTGATGGCCAGGAAACGTAAACATATGTCATCGAGGAGCACAAGTCTTGCAGTCCACGGTGTGCGTGCTGGTGAGAAGCTCTGCGTGGAGCCCTAAAAGATGTCTCTTGTGCAGTTTTCGTGCAGAACGCTCCCCCTCTCTCTTAGTCTTTGATGGATCCAGTTTCACTCAGTCTAGTCTGGTGTTTATTTAATGTTTATTCTTCTCAGAGTTGCAATCAATGCTTAATTTCATGGTTTGATGTTTCAGTTTTATTTTTTTCTTCTCCTAATCCTAGCAGCATTTTATTTTTTTTAATATTACTTTCACACACACGTTTTCTCTGATCAAAGTGGGACAGAAACGGCCCAGAGCCCCTCTGAATGAGTGTGTGGAGGTAAATGAGGCAACGTGATGTTTTTAGAGTTCCAGTTTAAAGTAAGTCTCTGTTGAGACAGAGGAAAGTAAAAGTCCTGCAGAGAGAATAATTTAAACCATGTTTGTAATCGAAACCTGGCCCGGCTCTTAATTTCACTCATGTATTGTTTTCAATAACAATGCAGGCATGGAAACAAGATTTTCAGAAACTTGATTTATTTATGCATTTATTTTGTCTGGAACTGACTGGACACATTTTTTAAAAATGATAATTTTTCAGCACAATAAAGTTTCTAATTGCTGTCCTATAGGATCTCGTCCTAGCCGAGATGTTGCAGAACAACAAGGACCAGATTGTGTGTTACCATGAGCACGACTCCCTGCTGGACCACAAGGAGGAGGAAGCTCTGAGCGAGGAGGATCGCAAAGCTGCGTGGGCTGAGTACGAAGCAGAGAAGAAGGTAGGCAAAAAAGAAAAACGTACAAGAACACGACAGCTGGTCCTCGTGTCCATCATTCTCCAAAACACTGACATCAAAGGTGGCCAGAGCGAGGTCCTGGTTGTTTTGTGAAGATGGATAAGAGACTGTAGGATCTGTATAATCCTGTCATCACCAGCAGTAACTAGATGACAGAACATGTACCTTCAGAATCTTTTCCTCTGATGGTCAGTTTGGCCCAACGTTGGGCTTTTCCTCAGGAACACAAAGACTGGAGCTGCCCAGGCAGCCTTAGTGCTCCTTACTGTAAGTATGTGGGTTCACAAAGGGTTAGGAACTCCTGCTCTCACACACTCTTCCTCCACCTTTCCCCTTTCCTTTGTTGTGGGGCAATTAGTGGGGTTTATTTGGAGAAGTGTATAGAGAGAGGGAGGGTGTTGTAGGAGAGCAAGAGCAAGTCTCCTCTGTCTCCTTGTAATCCTAGATTCTAATTCATCCTAATGATTATTTTTCCAACACACTCTCCCTCCTCGGCTCTGTGTGTCTTTAAGCAGCTTTTCCCTCTGAACTCTTCTGCTTTTCAGTAGAAGCGAGGGTTCCCAGTCACAGGAACAACAGTGACACTGAGGTCAAACAAGAACACCTCATTTAATGTTTTCACTATCTAAAAGTTGCCCGACAGTGGCTAAAAATATATACTTGCATTAATATCACATTCATCTTAAAGAACTTGGAGAAAACCAAGTGAGATTTGTGCCAATAAATAAAATAAAATTTGTTTCTCACTTAAAAAAACTTAGCTTCAGGAATGCCTAATAAAATAAACAACAAAAAAAAAAGTAAAAATCAAGAATTTAAAGACTAGATCATTTTTTTCCTGATTGTATTTTAGAGCGGTTTAGGATGCAGCTAAAAAGTTCAGGAGTCTCTTTTTAAATGAGGAGTGTGCGTGCAGCTTCATGTGTGATGCAGTTTGTGGTTGTTTGGAGGTTTTGTAGTGTTTAGGTTTGCACACCTGTCTCCAACCAGGTCCAAAGACTCTTGTTGGCCCCTAACGCACTCAAACACACACACACACACACACACACACACACACATCTTCACATACCGGATGGCCAGATTACAGGGCATGGGGAAACCATCTGCAGCTGAGACTCAATTACATACAAACATCGGCATTCTGCTGGCCTTTACTGGGACGAGACTGTTTACTTCAGGTCACTACACACACACACACATACACTCTCTTAATACAACAGGCGGTTACTGGAGATCTTGTTCTTGCTGAATGAAACCAGCTGAACGTGGGAAGAGGTGAAAGCCTCGTTGTCAAAGGTGAAGTTCAGACAATCGCCCCATATCTTTATTTAACTTGATGAATTCTTTTTTAAGTCTGAGATGTGTTCGGGGGTCTGAACCACATTTGATTATGGTTTCATTTCAGCTCTAAACAGATGTTGGCATTGAACGCATTAAAGACCTTAAAATGTAACGTCTCACTGTGAGCAGGTGGTTAAAGTGTAAATGTTATGAACTATTCATGTCTTACCTGTAGTAGATGGCTCTTTGACTTCATTCTGGTCAAACTGACAAGCTACTAGATAAACACTAGATGTGTTACCAAACTGGAAGTTCTACTGATGGCTAACTCTGCTGCTAATTTCTAATGCAGATGTTAAAATTCTTTGTAAATAGCTGATGTAAAACTTGTGGCTTTGTGTCTTAAACGGTTTGTCGCCGATCAAATGGTGTTGAGTTTGTTCAAATCAAGAAAAAGGTTTTTTTAATGGTTTGTTACTGTTTTAAAGATGGCCACAGGCCTCTGATCTTTGCCTTGTCCTGACTAGCTGCTAGCTCGTCCGTCTGATCTAAACTAATCTAGTTTCTCAAAACTGAGGTAATTCAAAGAGATTTCCACTGCATGTAACATATAAATTGTTGGTAAACTTCACACAGAAACCCGATTCAAAAGATCTGAACTATTGCTTTAGAGCGGACATGAAGAACAGGTCTTGCATCATCGTCTATCAGCTGTACTGAACCTTCTGTTAAAGCCTGTATCTGTTGGAGACAAATTGCAAACATTTTTAAAAGTCTCCAAAAATTCAGGAGGGTTTCTTCAATTTGTTTTTATCTACATCAAATGATCTAACCATACATAAAACGTAGTATAAATGTGTCAATTTAAGGCGATTCCAACTGAAAATTTGTGAATTTTCCCTCTCTTATTTTTTTTTGTCTTCAACCAGTCTTGGATTCACAGTTACTGAAGCCTTCTTTTCTTACCTTAGATCCCCCTTACTCATTGCGCGGCTCGGGAGCCGCATGCTGCTCGGCAAGCCTTAATTGGCGGCTCGCGTGTTTGCTTACAAAATAACAGCCAATACATTTTTTAAAGAATGCTACATAAATGTACAATTAACACTAAACTACAAACTTGCAAACAGCTAAATTATATATTTTTTTCTTTTACCATAGCTAACTTGTTTCCAAAAACTTAAGTCTAATCTAATATCTGGCAACCCAGGACGCTTACGGTAGCACTGGCTCATCACTGGCTCATTTGACCGCAGTGATCTCTAAGCACCCACAGGATTAGCATTAGCACCAGCAGCAAACACAGGTCGGTAAAACTATAAACATAATACTCAGAGATTGACAATAAATGTGGCTGACAGATATTTAAACGTTCTAAGCCACAGATTATTATGGGTGTGTTTTTACACATTTCTCATCTTTTATACTTACTTTTATAACTTTCCTGCAGCATTAAACGGGAGACGTGTCCGTCACAAAACAATGCCCGGCTGGAAACTCAGACAAAATATTAGTTCCGCCTTGTGGAACTTTAGTTCCGCCCATGTAAATTATTAATAAAAAAATAGATTTTGAGCTTTGCGCTGTCAATGTGGCTCTTGTGAAAAAATTAGTGAGGATCACTGCCTTAGAACGTTGTGTATATAGGTTACTAAAGGCAGGCAGGACACACCAGTATGATGTAGCTACTGGTAAAGCCTGTTCTCCAGACACTCTGTGAGAGATGTGTTTGGTAAAGTAAAGTTGCCTCTGGTGAACCACTGTGATTGAAAACAGTTGCTCTCATCGTGCCGTTCTAATTGCCGCTCTCCCCCCTGGTTTTTTCTTCTTCTTTATCTCCCAGGGTCTGTCCATGAGGACCAACTACCAGGCATCTTACAATCAGCCGGACATGGCCTCCGCCAACTACTTCTCATACAACATGGCAGCTTTGGCCTCCATGAGCAACCAGCAGCTGGAGGTAAGTAATGAGCTCCACATGCCTCTCTCCTGCCTCCCCCGCAGCATGGCGCCCCACATTCCTCAGACCCCACGTCTAATTGTGACAACAGTCGAGAAGCAGACGGCTCAGGACACTCCTCCACCTAACAGTTTGTCACACTTCATGTCAGCAGCAGCAGCTACTCGTACACAGCGACCGAGGGGGAGTCAGTTTGGGTTATTTAACCTGAGGGGATAACAGCACAGTGATCGTTTGTGATGCGCTGAAAATTATTTTGGTGTTCAGGTTAGACCTTCGTTTCAGCTCTTTTTGTTGCTAAAGGTGGTGAGACTGAACAAAACTGTAAATATTCAGGTTGTAAAAACTACATAATGAGCTGCAGTCTTTTTATTAAGAAGAACATAACACATGTGAAGACACTAATGCAGGTCTTTGAGGGAAAACTCACCTGCTTCATTTCAGTGTTTCATGTATTGTTTGCTTTTTTGTGCAGGAACTCATAAACCAGGGTCGGCAGAAGGTTATCGAAGCATCAAATTCTCTGAAAACCATATCCCGCGAGTCCCTGGAAGACATCATCGGCAGAGTGGTACGTTTCAAAAAGCATGCTGCTCCGCTTTGAGATGAGTCTCCAGCCAACAAGAGTAGTCTTCATTGTGTTTCTCAGCACAATATTTATCAGAAGTCAAACTTTTCACGATGCTTCATATATAACCTCTCCCCTCAGTGGAAGGACAGCCCGTCACTCACTGAGAGCCAGGTTCAGGCTATGGCTCTGAGGCACCAGGCCTCCGTGGAGATGGAGATCAAACGCAGGGAAAACATCTACAGGGACATTCTCAACAGGCAGCAGGCGGTAAGAAGGAGGCTCCATATATTAGACATTATCTGCCATGAGAAACTGGGACACAACAGTAGAAAAAGGCTTTATGTACTTTGTTTTATTTTTATTATTGTAATGTTTTATTGTGTGTTTTTAGGCCAAACTGAAGGTCAGGACACAAAGGACAAACCGTTTTTATATCTGACCCCTCTTTTTTAAAAATCACTCTCCATATCAAACACACATTTCATCTCCTGTTTGATCTGGATCAGTTTTTCTGCTCAGGCTTAAAATGTTAAAACACCAAAAGAGTTCAGTTTATTTGATCATCTTAAGAAGTTGGTTCTCTTAGGGGGGAGGGGGAGAACAAGCACCTAAAGAGTTGTTCATCAGGTGGTGACTGATTTGTAACGAGCAGCTGTTGGTTTCGTTTTGTCGTTCCTAATAGAGTTAATTACACAAAATTATCGATTATTAAAACAGATGTAAGTTTTAATTGTAAAGATTTTAAAATATATTTCAGAAAGGTTTTCATTAAACAGGCTATTATAGTCTTTATCATGTTGGTGTCACTTTACAATAAGACTGTGGATAAATGACTAGTTATTAATAGTTATTACGCTGTAAATAGTTTGCAAAGCATTAGTACGCAGTTATAATACTCTTAATTAGAAGAACAGTAGTAACGTGATTCATTTATCAGTTCCCCCTCTTACCTGTTACAGTCTGGCCTTTATTTTTCCAGTTATAAAAAGTACAAACAGAAGTAGTTGGCAATAAAAACAAAAGTACGGTCCTTGATCTTTCCTACTTTAGTGTATAAACAGTGTCTTGTAAAGATTTAAACCCTTTAAAACCTGACCAATAACCCATTTATAAAGCATTAATGCATCATTTATAAGGTAGTCTTATTTTTAAATGCTAGTTTTAGTTTTTTCTCTCCCCGTTTCTGATTTCTGACTCGTCCTGGTTTAAAGCGGGGATCCCTCCTGCCGACTTCACGTGATTTGGTTGGTTTGATTAAACTAAATCTCTCTTTGTGTTTTTCCAGCTGATGATGTACGTGCAGAAGCTGATCACCAATAGAAAGGTGCAGGAGCAGCAGCTGGCCATGGCTAACCAGGCCAGTCTCCTGAACCAGCTGGCGATGCAGAACGGCATGATGGGAGCCGGCGGGCTCAGTCAAGTGGATCTGCTCGGGCTGTACCAGCGGCTGCACGGCATGGGCTCAAATCAAGGCATTGGCAAGAACCCCGGCCCCTCAAAGGGCCTGTAGGCCATCTCCCCTCCTGTATCATACGCACTGTGAGAGCACCCAAAGCTCCAAACCAGTCGGTGGGTCAATCAGAGGATGGAGGAGTTGTATCTGCTGCGCTGGGATAGACTGTCAGTGTTGTACTCTGTGATTCACTGGCAGATGGTGGAGTTTAATGTATAAATAAATGTGTGAAAGGCTTGTTCTAAATTCCAAGAGAGGGGAAATAATGTATATTCCGCCTTAATGTTGTTCAAGTTCCATGGCTTCATTTTTCATGTATTTAAAGACAAACCGGTTTTAGCCCCAATGCTTCAAAGCATTGTGTTCTGTTCCCTTCAAAAAGGGGTTCCCTGTTATTTAAACTCAGTTTTTATACTCTTTTAATGCCTAACAACCATCAAGAGAGTGGGACCAGAATTATTGGTGACAACAAAAGCTACTATTATTAGCCTCACTTGATTATAAATTATCTAGCACAGTAGGCAGCTGTTGGTGCTGCAGAGTCCTGCTTATTTCAGACGCTAGATAAAACATAAATTAAATTTAAAAACAACAAAAAAATGGCCTTATGTTAATTTCTAAAAATAAAATGAGAATCTCTGTAAATACTTGATTTGTTGTGAATCTTTTCTATTATGCTTGTAAGTGTTTAGTTGTTGCTGAACATGATAACAAATTGCTTGTATTGTTCAGAACTGCCTGCCGGCTCCTTTGACCTTTTTGTAACATTGTTTTCATTGTTACGTGTTGTTTAGCATAGCGCCGTGTGTTTCTGCTCATCGGTTTCTGTTTTTCACCTGCCCGCGTCTCTCAAAGCTCAAGCTGGAAGTCACGCAGACCCAAACCTCTCTCCATACCCGTCTTTGAAATATCAGTTTCAGGATGGAGTTGACAGGAGGAGACTGGGATTCCTATTATCCACGGCTGATCTCTTTTGTCCGGTGCTTTGTGAGTAATGCTCTCCTGGACGCTGTAGTCTCACCAGGCAGACTCCCAGACTACTTGTATTCTACTTTTGACACATTATTTCTTTTAAAAGCTAAAACTGTTTTAGATGTTTAACAAAAAAAAGTTTCCTCACTGAGAGACGCCTGTTGACTCCTACGTTTGCACAGGGTGTATTTTCTAAATGTAGAATAAGTTCTTTTACCCTCATCTAAGAATGTTCTTATGTTAGCAGACGCACCAATACGTTTTGCCATTAAACTATTATCTTAAGTATTTAATATGACATTTAATAAAGTGACCAAAACGGTGATCAACTGTTGTCGGAGTCGTTTTTATTAACTGAGATGAGCCCAAAGTTTTTCTCATTTTATTGGATTGCACTTTGGCTTCTGAGTGGACACCTATAGTTCCACAATGGATACTTGTCATGAAACAATTATTTTTTAAAATTCTTACAATAATCTCATATTCTGACTGATAAAGGGGCAGCATTCCTACAGCTGCATGAAATCCTTTAAAGTCTTTATTTTCGAGGTTTTAAGTTAGAAAATAACAGCACATTTAAATTTGATACGAAAGGGAAAATCTTTATGTGCATTTATGTATTTGTAAATCACCAATATAAGCTTGGAAAATTCAAAAATCACCTTGAAAGTATTTGGGTTTGATTTTCAGTCTGGTTCAACCAGCTCCATGTCCTGCAGCTTATACTGCTGACACTAATTTCACTTTAATATTAATGATTTTATTTGGTAATATTTGCTGGATAAATCTGACATGTAGGGGTCTCTCGGATCAGATGACCTTTGAACTGAGGGTTATATTTACTGCCTTGTTATTTTAGAATTTAAATTTAGAGTAAGTAAATTGTTCTACGACTTTTCTACTAAATAACTGACCAACCAGAACAAAGAATGTTTGAAACGTACTAAAGGTATCGCAGCAATGCACTGTGATGACAAAAAAAAGGGTGCTTTTAAAAATTCAAAGCATGTAAACTTATTCTAGCCACCCCCGCCCTTGAAAACAAACCTATAAATAGCTGTTGTATGTGTGCTTTAATAATTGGAAACAGCTGATTCGTCCCCTGTGTTCATGTGTTTCACACCTCACAGCTCTAAGTGCCTTTTGTCCCCCTCTTCTCCCGTCCATCTTTCATCTATTTTCCCCCTCACCCGGTATTGTTTTCATTTCTGAGCCTGCCAGGGTTTTCCCCCTGCATGTCTTTGACTTTTCCATTCCCTTCCCTCCTCCCCCTCCCCCAGGGGAGCTTGCTCTCACAGCGCACAGATATCTGCCAATGGAGAAACATTACAACTATTGCAGATGTTGAAACGTTGATCCCGTCCAATCTTAGCTCCAGATTACCACCACGCCGGGTCCGAGAGGCACGTCCACGCTGGTCCTCGGTGCATCGTTGGGGGGGGGGGGGACCAGCTGTTTCTGTCTGTTTAAAAGGACTGCAGGGCCCTCACAGCGAACATCCAATCACTGCTCTAATCCACGCTGATGTGCAAAGCCAATTAGAAGTTGGGATCTAGTTGCATAAGAAATCTGATTTTGTACGGTGGATGTAGGCAGGCCAAGAACTTATGGAGACAGAGGGAGCCTGTGTGTGTGTTATTTACTAATGTGACCCCCTACACGCTAAGGGGTTTATGAGGTGACTCTAGAAGGGAATAGTTCTGGTGTATGTCCTCTGGGAAAGAGCCTGATGAAAATAATTCATCAACATGCTTCAAACAAATGGGGTGTTTAGAGTGTTGCATGGAAAAATACCCCCCAAGAATCCGCTTTCTACTGTTGCTAAGCTTAGCTTGACAATTCAGCAGCGATCACGATAAAAAGAACCTGCCTCTGATCGCACTGGACGAAAACAAAAAGACATTGAACCATATAAATGTGGGTTTAATTGGTACATCACACTGTAATCCAAGCAAAAATGGTCTCTCACAATGAGTTCTCAATAGCAGGACAATTTTATTGTCAGGTTTGTTGCAGTTCTTATTTTTTTTGTGTGTGTTTTTAGGCCTCGTTTCAGTAGAATCTGCAGTCCAGATAACTTCAAGTTCATTACAAAATAAAGTCTTTGCAATAAATAAATATATAGATTTACATTTATACTTCTTTATATGTAGAAAATAAATATATTGTACATCTCATAAATAGGAACACCCATATGTACAGCCTCTTGCATTGTTTTTTCTTTTATAATGTTCGTGGTCCTCTGAACATTACAAGTCTTTAACAGAACTGATCAGGTTTTTTTCCCCCTTACGGCCAGAGAAGTGCTTTCATCTCAAACTTGGACAGATTTTTTTTCTTATAAATCCTGCAAGATGCTTGATATTCCATCTAAAGGTGATGAATGTGATGTTTGGGTTCAGACCAGACCCACAGCTGGGCCTTGGGATGTGCGGTAAGTGCTTCATCGATCTTCCTCCTGCAGATTTTGTAGCACCTGACTGTCTGACCCTGACATGCTATCTGCTGCTGTAAATGTGGAATGTCTTCTCTCTATGTATGCAGCGCATGGCGAGTGCAAACAAAAAAAAAGTGTGTCATCCTCAGAGCTTCTAAAAGGATCTTCCTGCCGCCGTTTTGTGTGCATGTCACTTGAGTACACGAGGAGAACGCGGCGTCCGATTAGGATTTCCTGATCGACCCAGAGCTCATCAGTCATCGGGGTCTCCTTCCTCCACAGCGAAAGCTTTTCCTCCTCACAGCCCACAAATCCACTGCAGAGGCTAAATCAGTGACTGTTTATGTATCTCGAGGAGAGTAAACAGTTCCTCACCAGATCCAGACTCTTCCACTTTGTTTCTTTCTGAATGCAGCCAGTCCTCCCAGCAGTAAGCACTGGTCACCTGTACTGGAACAAGTCCCTGTACGCCTGAGGGATCTTCTCTATCTCCACCGGCCTGGGTAAGAAGTGGGTGAGTTTCTGGTGTTTTTTAGTCCTGCCTCCCTCCCTGGGGGAGCCGTCCTTGTTCAAAGCCACATAGTAGAAGCGTCCCGTGTCTGTGTGCTTGTACAGAGTCGAAGCGTAGGTGTTGTACCAGTTCTCCTCAAACTGCTCCCTGAACACGCACTCTGCTGTCAGCTTCTTCTGCATGAGAGAAAGCAAGTGTTAGTCCATGAGGTAAAAGAAAGAAACGGAGATCTGTGCAGACTCTGCTCCTCCCTGATGAGTGTCAGAAACGAGCTCTGAAAACTCATTTAGGCAGGTGCTCATTAGGACAAACGAGGGGAAGTCTTTACGCTCAGTGCTCCTCAGACCTGCTGACCTCTGAGCTGATGCAACAAGACCGAAAGCTCTGAAAGCCTCAGACTTTAGAGCAGCATCAAGTCCTTTGCATGCACCACTTCCTGCTATTACAACTTTCTAGCAAATGTTTAAGTGAGGTTGTTGATTTCTCCTCCAGAGTTTTGATGATTGGCTGCTCAGGCTCCACTTGGCTGCGCCGTGTTTTCTGTAAACACAGCCTAAAGGGCACATGACTGGGCCATCCTAAAATACACACACCTCATCGGATCAAAAGCTCGTCAAGGTCTAGCAGTCGTGGGACGGAAGCACCCCCTCTACCTGTTAAACTCCCCTCCTCCTCCACCTCCTGGCCTCTCAGAGTCAGACAGACATGTCTACATCTCTGTCACTCAGGTGACTCATTCAAGGTGTGCAATTACGTGAAATCACCGCCTCCCTCCACGACCCCCATCTCAGGGTCAAAGCTCCAGGATGCCAGACTCTGATAACATGCAGTAACAATATCTGCACTTCCAACATAATGGCGTGCTTAAAAGTGGCCTCTGTTTGAAATGCTCGGGGGCAGAGCCACCGTGAGGCCCCCAGGTACTGCCCCGGGACACCTGATACAGGTCTGCTCTTACACACTTCCCCTTTCATTGGGTTTATCTCTTCCCTTTTTCCTGTCTGCAGGTAACCACATGTGTGAGAAAGTCAGCAGGGATGAAAAAAGAAAGGAGGGGCACGAAACGCTGCAGCTAGAGCTGAACTCTTATCCAAAGTGTCTCCACGGCTTTGTGTGAAAAACATCTAAAAACCAAACGCTTTCTGTCTGAAATCGGCTTTTCCTTGAATCCCCGCAGACAAAAAACAAGCTCGAAGAATAAGAAACACACACTTGTTTAGTCTGATTGTGGTTTTCGCGTCTGCCACATGGGAACCTTGATAACTTTTTTATAACTCAGAAAAAATAAAAAGAGGTTCCATTTTCGAAGAATGGCTGGTGTGCAGTTTAAAAAAAGTCCTGAGTGACAGGTGTGTGGTGAATGAGACCCTGACCAGCAGAGTGAGATTGGGGGTGGGGGGGATGTTGACTCACCGACCCATAGAGCTCTCCCTTCTCATTCATGCCGAGGTAGAGTCCAGCGTCCACCCCCCTGATGCTGACCAGACCCACTGCCAGGCTGATGAACTCCAGGATGCCTGAGGTCAAACACACACACACAGGTCAAGGAAGGCAGAGACCTTCAGGTACTGTTTTATGGCTCATTCTGCTCTGTAACTGGACTTGTTCGTTAATCCACTTTACCCTGATCGATTCAGGCTTCTAAACTCAAAAGATGAAACATGTCCTTCAGGTTTGATACTTTTTGCTCTTGTCCACTTTAATCATTTAGCTCTGCTGTAGCTAAGTAAAGTGAAAGTCTGAAGAAAAACTATCAGAAATCTGGAAAAAACTTTCATTTTTAAAACATTACAAGAATGTCTTTATATAAATAAATGAGGGTTAAGACTTGTAGTTTTTTTTAACTGATTGCACCACTGATACAGTATCTTTGCAGTCATTAGCATGAGGTAGTCCATAAAGAGTTATGAGTTCCCCAAGGCTGCTGACAGCCTGAGAAGAGGCTTTAATGAAGCTGAGGGAGGGTCGCTTGTTCTCTGGCTTACAGGAAGTGACAGTAAAGTGAACATGCACTTCAAAGGCACAGCGAACAACTGGTAAAATTAAAAGCCACTGGCTGTTGTGATGCAGAGGTTAGTCAGAGAGGATCCAGCTGGCAGAGGCCATCCTACAGCCACCTGGTCTCCATCTCCTCCAACTCATCAGATGCCAGAGAAGATCCCTCCAATTTTTCTTTTCTTTTCTGTTGGTGAAGAGGACAGTGTGTTTCCATGTCCCTCTAATCAGAGACATATCCGACTAAAGCCTGTGCGTTTTTAAACCCGTAAGAGAAGCCAGAGGCCGGCCAGAGGACCACCCGTCCCTGCTGTAAACCGACATGTTTTCTTGGCTCAACCCTGAACATTAAACCTTCCCAGAATTCCGCGCTGGTCACGCTTTAATTTAGAGTTATTCGTTTCCGCAGCGGGCGAGCCGGCCTGCACCTGTGACACGGTCGAGACATGCACCCCCCACCCGCCTGACCTCTGACCTCTCTTGTTTAGCTTTTCGCTCTCCCACGACACAGTTCTTCTTCTTCTTTTTCTTCACAGGTGACGTTTATAGTTCAGCATCGCGAGAAAACACGTGGCTATCTAGGTGGTGAGGTTTTAAAAAGTTGTGATATTTTTAAATCAGAGTGCGCGCGCTCACGTTTAAATGAATGAGATAGTTGCCTTAATGGGGAGAGCGCGAGACGCGCACGCGACTCTTGTTTGCGGCTCGAGGACAGACACCTGCGCCCCACGCGCACAGGGGATTGTGTGGCTTTGCTTCCCTGCGCGCGAGGTGACAGTGACGCACGAGCGGGAGTTCACCTGGGATGAGCCGCACGAGCGCTTCCTAATTAAACTCACGTTTTACCGGTTCTTTTAAAGACACGGTGATCTTTTTCGAGCAGCTTTACAGAAAAATACATTAATTTAATTTTAAACTGCTATTAAAAAAAGTTATGGTTATTGCATCGCACCATTGCATATAACCATTGAACCATTATATAGGTTCAATAAATAAATAGAGGTTTGTTTCAAATACAAATTCACAATAATAAAACTCTAAAATGAAGAGAATTCTCACCAAATCTGCTGTGGTCCTGTCTTGTTCCGTGCACGGTGCCGTTGGGGAATATCTCCAGCTGAAAGCCGGTCCTGCAGTAGAGCTGCCGCCGCCTGAGGATCCCTTTGAGGTGGCCAAAATCCGTCGGCGACCCCTGCTGCAGCCTGCCTTCAATCTGCCCCAGCCGCTCGTTCAGCCCCACAGGAGGCTCCGGCAAGGGCATCGTACTCCCCAGAGAAGGAAAACTTTGTAAATCCAAGTCGAGCGTCCCCAGAAAGCTCCCGACCTCTGCCATCGTGTGCACAGCTGTCAAATTAAGCGTAGGCATTTTAGGGTGTATATGGAGTGAGTTAAGAAGGGGGGAAAGTTTCTACAAGAAGTCCGGTCCATTCACGCAAAAAGAAGCGTCCCAAACGCGCAGAGCACCTCCAAAAGTCCTCTCAGTTTATTGATAGTCCTCTGCTGTAATCATGAGTTTGATATCTGTGTTTATCAAACGGCAGGACTCTATTATATACATACTCCCCACGCATTCTCACATTGGATATTCAGACACAAGCCACGCCTGGCTGGCATCCCTTCTTACGCGCATCAGTCTGCTGCACTTTCAGACCAACTTTTACAACTGATGGTGCAGCAGCGGTCCAACGGAGGTCTCAGCTCTGGAGGGAAGTTGTGTTTCTCGCACGATCACATTAATCCGAGTCCAGAAAGCTGCTGCGCTCCTGTTTGCGGTCCGCGGCTGTCTCCTAAAACCACATCGCCCATCCAGTGGCAGGGAAATCTGGCAACAGCGTGCGCTCCGTTCAAATGCGTCACAGATGCAGAAGGAAAGACTTTCATTTTTTAAACACAGCTGACATAAGCCGATTAACTACATTTATTCAACCCTTCACCTCAAAAAAGACAGTCCCTTGCTTTACACTGATTTCTGGATCCCAGAAAGAAGGAAAAGCGCACAGCAGCGTCTGCTCCACAACTCCGAGCAAAATCCAACCTCCTGCACAAGTTCCAGGGCCAACCACTGCAGTCGGACCTTGTCATGAGAGCTTTTTCTCCACCTCCTTGTTGGAAGCAGGTGCTTTCTCACCCCCCCCCCCCCCCCCCCCCCCCCCCCCCCCCCCCCC
>SSNR01000191.1:462010-476658 GCA_006937965.1 Callopanchax toddi
CATTACCTAACCATTACTTCATCATTACCTAACCATTAGTTCATCATTACCTAACCATTACATCATCATTAACTAACCATTAGTTCATCATTAACTAACATTAGTTCATCATTAACTTACCATTAGTTCATTATTACCTAACCATTAGTTCATCATTAACTAACATTAGTTCATCATTAACTAACCATTAGTTCATCATTAACTTAGTTCATTATTACCTAACCATTAGTTCATCATTACCTAACCATTATTTCATCATTACCTAACCATTAGTTCATCATTACCTAACCATTACATCATCATTAACTAACCATTAGTTCATCATTACCTAACCATTAGTTCATCATTAACTAACCATTAGTTCATCATTACCTAACCATTAGTTCATCATTACCTAACCATTACATCATCATTACCTAACCATTAGTTCATCATTACCTAACCATTACATCATCATTACCTAACCATTAGTTCATCATTACCTAACCATTAGTTCATCATCAACTAACATTAGTTCATCATTACCTAACCATTACATCATCATTAACTAACATTAGTTCATTACCTAACCATTAGTTCATCATTAACTAACATTAGTTCATCATTACCTAACCACTAGTTCATTGTCTAACCATTACATCATCATTAACTAACCATTAGTTCAAGGATTCAAAGATTTTTATTGTCATTTGAACACATGTCAAACATGAGATGGAACAAAATTTGTGTCCCTGGTCCTGGTTACTGCCCAGACAGTAAAATAAGCAAACAAGAATAGTAGTAAAATAGTAATAAAAACAAGAAAGTAGTCAGTTACAACAAAACAACAGCAGAAGCAACACAGTTTAATATGTACAAGGTGATGTGTGCTGTTTAAAGTGACCAGTGCTAGTTAAAGAGGTCATTGAGTTGTATAAAGTGTGGCTGATGATGGTGGTGGTAATGATGGTGTCAATAATGGAAACAGGGGGTGGGGGGGTGGGGGTGCTGCTACAGTGGTCCTCCAGAGTTTAACAATCTCACAGCATCGGGGAAAAGCTGTTCCTCAGTCTACTGGTCCTGTTCTTAATGCTCTGCAGCCTCCTGCCTGAAAGAAAAGGGACAAACAGCACGTGAGCAGGGTGGCTGTGGTTTCTCATGATGCAGGAGGCCTTTGTCCTGCATCTGGAGGTGTAGATGTCTGTGGTGGTGGGTAGGCTGCATCCCACAGTCCTCTGTGTAGCTTTCACAACCCTCTGCTGAGACTTCTTCTCTGCTGCAGAGCAGCTGCTATATGCCAGATGTTGATGCAGGACCACAGGACATCATTATAACCATTACTTCATCATTAACTAACCTAGGGGTATGCAATAGGCGACCCATGGGCCGGATTCAGTCCACGACCTGCATATTTTTGGCCTTCCAGCCATATACGTCCACCAAACCATTAGAGCATTGTGACTGGCACACTAAGTAGAGTGCTGTGATTATAAGCTCACCAAATAAAGCGCTGTGATTGGTCCAGTACCAGCCTGACCAGGGCTGCGGAGGTTTCAATGGAGCGTGGCATAACCAAAGTTTGCAGAGCAAAACTGACGGTCTAGTTTACCAAGCTTTACCCATGAAGGGTAGCTTTCTCTATCTCTTGGTCACAGGAAAAATATGCCATTTTAATGTAAGTTATAGGGGTTTTTTCAGTCAGGAAAATACATTAAGAACCAGATTAAACTACATTTATATTTCAAATATGACAAACTGCTTTCACAGTAGCAAAATTATTGTATCTGTACAATTTAAACATTTAATCAGCTCCCTGCCTTTAAAATCTTCTTCTATGTTCCCCATTGACAAGTTGTCTAGTTGTGTAATAAAATCCATTGTGAATCACCCCCCCCGCCCCATCATTATTTCACAATTAACTGACTATTACTTCAACATTAACTAACGTTGATTCATTATTCACTAACATTAGTTTTTCATTAACTAACCACTGTTTATTATAAACTAGCCATTATTTATTTTTGGTTTTCCAGTCAGCTTGAATTGGCCTAACTCCACAAATGAAATGAAAATCCACTAAATCATCTTTTATGTAACTTTTGAAACTCGTAGGTTTCTTTGATTTTTATTTTTTATTTTAGCCATCATTAACATTCTCATAAAAGTCCTGCATCTGAAATAACGGGGGGGGGGGGGGGGGGGGGGGGGGGGGGGGGGGGGGGGGGGGGGGGAGATGTACTTTTTTACACTCCTGTGCTCTCTACGTGGTAACATGAAGATGTCAAATAAATCTTGCAAGGTGAAAGTACACCATTTGATCTGTGCCATCATGCACATGAAAGAAAACATCCACAAACCCACAACAGGACTAATGAATAATAATTTATGACTGGATGGGGATTTCTGCACTTCTTCTGTGTACAATGGGCCAACGGGTCCCAACTTGTGGCTGCAGTGAACAGGAGGGGGGTGAAAAGAAAAAGGAAAACACAGCTGTTTTGGTGAGCGCTTTATTTTTGTGTGAAGATTGGAACTGAAAACAAACTCCAGGAGTGTTTTAATTAGTTCACTGTTCCTGAGATATCAGTGACAGTGGGTTTACTGGGAGGGGAGGGAGGGAGGGAGGAGGGGGAGGGCGTGATCACATTCATAGCAGCATTTAACTATTAGCATGTTGTTTCAGACCTCCTTTGAGCTGTTTTCAGAAACTCCCGTCCTGAGGGGGACTTCTCACTTCGGAGCTTCTCATCACAGGCCTGTGCAGCTTCCCTGCAGAGAAATGGGATTTATGACAGTGTCTCGCTGCCAGTGCACGGTGACAAATACTCTGTTTAAATGATTGTTTTGATGTCACCGTCAGGGTTTAGATGAATTCCTCCGCTTCTTGTTTGGGGTTAATTTATCAGCTTTTGTGGTGGTGGTGCAGTCTATTTTGAAGCAGATGTGAGAGTCCCTCGGAGTGGAATACACTATGATGGACCTTCCAAAGCATGCAGGCTCTTTTTTTTCCACTGCTACTAATTATGCCACTATAAATCTTGTGGGTGTGTCACGGCTGCATTGAAGTCAGAGGAGGGACGGTGGCTTTTCAGCTGGTGCGGGATATGAAAGGTGGTGGGGGTGATGAATGCCCGTGGGCCTCCGCTTGATGAATTGGGTACGGGGTTGACGAGGAGTCACTGATGGTCAGGCTTTGTGCAAAAAGACATCAGGGTCCTCGCCGCTGAGGAGGATGAAAGGAGGATTCGTCTCAGCTAAAGGTTGGAAGGATTAAAGAAAGGAGAGAAGAGGGGAAAGAAAGAGATCAAGCAAGTGAAACAGAGTAACAGAAAACAACAAAAAAAGGGTCTTTCTGACTTTTACTTCACTGTCCATCAATTCTACACAGAACTAAAATCCATCTTGTGCTGGAATAAAAACCTAGCGGTGGTAAATTTTGATTTCTTTGTTATTGTGGTAGCTATTAGAGCTACATCTGTTACTGGTCAGTCATATTTTATAGATGACATGGCAGATTTATGGCTGTGGATTAAAAAAAAAAGAAAAGAAAGAAATCCAGAGTTAAAATGTTCCCATATGCTGAGAACCTGCAGAGGATATAGAAATGAAGATAATGACCTCAAGTGCAAAGCTGCAGCTTTGAAGCTGCTCTCCCATGAGTCACTGAGAGCAGGTCTTAATTGAAAATGAAGTGATACTCGCACTGGAAACTCTGGACTGGTGTGGACCTCACCTGTTTATTTAAAACACACAAACTTCATCTGTTCTTTTTCCCTGAGAGGTGAGCGGAGACCTGCTCCGATTAAATAAAGCCAGATTGAGTTTGATCCATTACAAAGCATGAAAAAGATGCTTGTCTGGGTTTTGCTGAGTCACTGTAGAGATAATGGAATATCTCAACAGGTTAAAAATAAGGGGAAAAGAGTTATTAGACAGAAAGATGAAAATGTCTCTGTGTTAATGTGAAGAAGTAGCTGGATCCTAAACACTTATTGCTATTTCATTTTTTACTATTGTCTATTTATTTAATTTACACAATAAATCATGTCCAGCAATTCATTTGTATCTTGTTCTGTTTTGAAGTGACACATTTTTATAGAAACTCTGTCAAGTTGTGCATTTTCTGTTATCTGATTGCACAAATCTCTATTTCAAGTCAATCAGTAAATTATGATTTTTGTAATTTTTGAATCTTTGTTGTGAACAGAGATTCTCACATTTGTAGGACTGAGTAGGAATTTGTTTTGTGTGCAGCGACCCAGTGTGTATTGGCAGAACTCTGAGAAACACGGGGTTCTCTCAGCAGACTTTGGCACTTATTTTTCTTTTTGATTTGTTCTAGATATTAAAGTTCTGAAGGAACGCAGAGTTTCATACCTAAGTATTGGACCGAGATCATCTTATGTTAAAAAATGATGAAGTTTAATCTGTTTTGGTCAAATTTTGAAAAAACATGCAATGTCATGCAATCTATTAGCAATTATGTGTTGTGACTCACCTTGAGCTACAACTTTTAGCTCAACATCTTTAAAACAGTCACAGTTAAAGCGATTTACTTGTTTTCTAGGGTCAGTTGGCTGTGGTGGCCATCTTGAATTGGATTGACTAAAAATGTTAATGATTTGTAGATGTTCATGTGATCTCTGCTTTCTGACAGTTCTGTTAAAATCCATTTTGTGGTTCATGAGATATTTTGCTAACAGACAAACAACATTGACTCCAATAGTTAAAGGTGCTATAGGTAATTTGCAAAACAAATGAGCTTAAAACGTGTTTTTTTTTTATGCCTCCTAATAACGTTCTGACAGAGTAAATATATTGTGGCGATTAAAAATACAAAAGACATCAATAAGGTGGTTCCCTCGCAATTGTCGAGAAACCTCAGCTTATCATACGTTTTGGATCGAAAGCAACTTTCGGACAATCTGGTTGTCTGTCTCGCTGAAGGCATGCTTGGATCCTCCATGCACGTATCCTCGCATTTTACAGCAGAACATCCTAGAAGTGAGAGAAGATGAAAAACGGCTGGCTGTTAGCGCTTCGATTTTAGGAAAAAATACCAGAGTCCCAAAAACACATTTTCAACTAGCACTAAACAAAAAACGATTGAACGTAGAATAAAGAAAAACCAGGATGAACATTGGCATAGCGTTTCAATGACAATCTTGTTACTGTGGCAATGCAGGGTCCCATGTCCGGGTGAGGCGCGGCATATAGCAGATGGGAGGGGGGAGAACTCTGAGAAGTGTTTGTGTAAAATCGCTATAGTGGAGCTTTAATAGCAATGTTATTAAAAAAACCTTGCAATCAGTGAGTGTTAGAGTTTGCGTTGGGTACAACTCTTAATTAATAACTTCTCAGAGTTTATGTCAATATCTGTAAATTTGACTGAGTTACATGTATTTTTTTCCTTTTTAGCTGTGGCAGCCATCTTGGCTTGAACTAACTCAACAAGTTAATCACTTGAAGATGTTCATCCAATGAAGACTTTCTGAGAATTTCATAAAAATCCATTCAGAGGTTCATGAGATATTTTGCTAACACACACACACACACACACACACACACACACACACACACACACACACACACACACACACACACACACACACACACACACACACACATGAAAAGGTGACACCTCTCATTCTGTCAGTGGTAAAATAAGTAGCATCCTGTTTTTCCTGTGATGAATGTCCAGTTTAGAAGACCTCCTGCTTTTCCTGGTGGCTCACGCACAATCATCAGATCTGGGATCATGTTCCTCGAAGCCCTCTTAACCTCCGCCTAAATAGGGCATAGAAAAAAAAAGGCTGACTCAGTGTCAATGGCTACCACCCGGTTAACAAGCCCACTAAAGGGGTCAGGACCCCCACCACCACCATGTCTGCCTGCTAGCAGAGCTGCAGGACTGCGTGAAGACTGTTCTCTACAGAGCAGAGCTCCAAACTCCCAGAGAGAGGGAGGCTATCATCTGTTCTTATTTTACCTTTTGTCAAGCAGCATGTGGAAAATGATCTTCACTGTGAGTTATTTGCAGAGCTGGATTCCATGTTATTTCATTCCCGAGCAGAGACATAACAGAAAGGGTCTCCTCTTTCACGCAGGTGGTCCCTCGGCCTTGTTCAAGGGCGCTGTGTGCGCCGGGGCAGGGCTGGGGAGGGAGACGCAGACAGATGCATGCGAATTTAGGTAATGGTGTAACATTTCAGCGCCTGCTTTCCTTGGCCACCCCGTGTAAAGATAGTGTTAATTAATTTGTTTGCTTTGCTTTCAAGCTCTAACGAATGGAGCCCTCCAGGTTTTGAGAAGCCACCAGCATGCAAGCAACACTGTCTAAAACCAACATTTGTTGTACAAATTACTTGCACATGTTTTTAGGTTGTAAGAAAATCCTCACACCAACAGAGATGCTCAGATTTGTATGTTTTTTTTCTTTTCTGGTGGGAAATGTTACCAAAATTTTGGTTTGGTAGTTAATTAATAAACTAAACTTGTGGTTTTGCTTCTCTCATCAGTGACTGATGATAACCACAACATTAAAGTTGTATTTTCATGGTTTTATCCTGTAGTCTTTATTGCTTTACCCTATGGTGTAAGGGGGCCAAAAATGTTTTTGCCATATTTCATTAACTCATGTCATCACATGTACTTCCACAAGTGGTTAACTATTGGAGTCAACCCAATTCAAGATGGCTGCCACAGCTAATGAACATTAGCAAATCCAAAAATGGCTAAAACTCAGTCACTTTTACAGATATTAATGCATAATTTGAGGCTCAAGTATCTAAGAGTCTTTATGAACACATAGAATTTAACTGTTGGCAAAAGGTATTTGTTTCAGATTTTGCTAATATGGAGTTAACCTGCCTGTTAGCAAAACATCTTATAATTCAAGCAGATTGTTTGAACTTTTTAAATCTACAACTGATTAATCTTCGGAGTCAAACCATTTCAAGATGGCCACCAAAGCCCAACCTTAGAGAACACAAAAATGGCTACAACTCAGTTTTACCGATAAAGAGCTAACATTTGGAGTGATTATAGCACTACACATTACTTATGCTTAAAATGTTTTCCTTATTTTGGGAGTCAAAACTGTGTCTTAGTAAATGATAAACTGAACACAAACTGGACAAATTTCAATGAAACTTTTAGAAATGAATAACAAGTGTTTAACTTTTGGAATCAACCCAATTCAAGATGGCTGCTTAGCTAATTAACACAAAATTAGCATTAATTCAGTCAATTGTACAGATATCAAGCTAGAATTAGGTGTAGTAGGAGTTAAGAGTCATCAATAACTATTAGACTTACCAAATATCTTAAGAACCACCAAACAGGATTTAATGAGACTCTCAGAAAATCTCAATTGGATGAGCATCCAATTCAAAGTAACTATGGCAAATCTTAGCCAACATAAAGCTATCTACCAGTTCTACAGATACTACACTAAAACCTGGTAAGTTAATATCTGAGAATCTTGCATCATTGTGTGAGACTGTGCATAATGTTATTTTCAATGTTCAAACAGGTGGTAATTCCATCGTTTTTCATAATGAAATTAGTTTAAATCTGACACAAAAGGCAACAAATGAGTTGTTTTAATTCAAGAAATGCTAGGTCTTTTGCTCATTTTCATGCAAACACCACATTTTAAGCAGTTATTGTGCATCTGCAGGTGATAATGCTGGTGTGTGACTCTCACTAGTCTTTGTGTTGTTGCTTTATGAGTAAGAAGTCACTAACGTGTGATCAGACTGAAGTTTCACCTGTCCATCCTACACCGCTGGCTGCAGCAACAGCTCAACTTTCTCAGTCCTGCAGAGCTGCAGTCTGATGTTAGAGTGAATATGCGTGATCATGATCCAGCCTGATGAAGGGAACAGGCCCTCAGAGCGAGACTATTATTCTTACTGCAACACAGAGCAGGAATCTACCGTCAAACAGATGTTAGGAGCCCTTTGTAGAGCCTTCTGGCACGGAGCCCGACTCTACCTATCTGCACAGCTATTTACATGGCAATCCAGCTGCTCCGTCCTTTTTCTTCTTCTTTCCCATCACCCCTCCCTCTTTCTTTTCCCACTCTTGCCTGTGTCTATACATTTTCTCCAAACCTCCCCCTCCTTTCCCCTCCCTCCTCTCCTCTCCGTTTGAAATCAAATACCTGCTCTTACATAAACTTTGATCAATCAAATGCACTAATTTGTTTAGCCGGGGAGACAGTGACATACTGGTGCAGGTTGAGTTACATGCAGATGAAAAAGGCCAGGCTTCCCGTACATATCTCGGAATATCTCGGGGGTGACGCAAACTTCTACACTTTATGTTTGGTTCTGCAACAAAGCCAAATATATCCCAAAAATTTCTGTCTGCTGAGTTGACTTATTATCCCCCCTAGTTCAAGCAGATGTGGGAGAGATTTTTTTTAATATAATGACAAACTATTCCTGGAATCAGAGTTTATATTTGCTTTCTCACTAATCTTGTGTGCTGATAAAAAAATGCCTTCCATCTCTGGCTGAGTCAACACCAGATTTACAAAGCAAAAGTAACATTATTTTTAAGATTTTATTTTTTCATTTATTAAGTTCAGAGCTATTTAAAGGCTATTCCCAGTGTTAAAAACCAAGATAAACAAACACCTTATCTAGTATTGCTTCATATATTCAGTTAATGTTTCAGTGATGTAGGAAGGATTAGATGTTCGCTCTGATAATCCAGATGTTTTGGTCCCATAATGCCTCAGATCCAGCAGGTGGAAGACATAATCTTAAACGACATGCCTTAAACAAAAACGTCATCCAGATTCTGGTCCTCATTTATCTGGTGTCTTGTTGTTTCTGCGAGCAGCAAATGTGTTGACAGGAGTGTTGTCAGCACACTAAAGCTTCACAAAGAGACATTTATTAGAACAATAAGGGAAAATACAAATCGGCAATGAGTAAGTTACAGTAAGTCCTTTTTCATAAATCGTTCTCTTTTTACAGCAGAAAGCAAAATTACAATGCAAAAATGAAAACATTGAGATTACTGAGGATAAATGATTGTTATAAATCTACTAAGAGCCTATTTTAAAGCCTGTATTCTTTCTGTGAGATTTAATTCTGTTTGCGTAGGCCTTAAGAAGGAGTTTTCTCACTCGATCTGGTCTTTATTAGCATGCAGCTCAGTGGCCGCATCATCATAAGCTGATAATTAGACAAACAACAACCTTCATGCAAAACGAAAGGAAATGAACTCAAAGTCCACGGGGGCCCTGAAGCTGGCTGGCTCGTCAGTAGAGGGTGCTGATGTTTCCCACTGCAAGGGCTGCAGCCAACATCTCAGATTGCCTCAAAATCATGCGATGTCACGCCATGACAAATGGAGATGCATTAGTTAATTAAAGAGGGGGAGTTCAAAACGGGGTGACGAGGGATGTCATTTTTTTTTACAGACATTCCTCAGAGTCACGATGCAGAAGCAGATCTGAGTCTGTGATTGGGTGAGGGGGTTTTTCTTGCTTAGTTTTTTGTAATCAGGGACACTTCAAATTGTTTTTCCTCCTCTTGTTTGCAGGGTTGGTTGTTAACTTTAGTGAGTACTCATTCAGTTTGTTTGTGAAGACAATTTACAGTTTACTGTGCTAAATAAGCATCATTTAAACATTAAGTACAAAATGCATTTTTTCCTGTTTGATCATTGAAATTAAACAGCTCATCTACAGGAGACATGCTAAATGACCTAAACAGGGTATTGGCAAGTGAAAATACACACATGCACAAATAGTGCAGTGGGTTCATTGTTGGTGATTTGTATCAGAGAGTTAAAATGGAAACAAAAGCACAGAAACTCCCAGTTCTAATCCAAGGTCTTTAGCATCTCCGTCTTTGATGTTATTGGGGTGAATAGTTGTGAGGTTGAGACAGAATCTCTGCTGCCAGAAACCAAGCTGGAGGCTGAGACAGGTGCACAACGTTCATCACATCCTGATGGAGGCGTCTGAGGGCCAACATGTTGTTCTCAGCATATTGGAAACGTTTGTTAACAGATGGAGACACGTGCTGGCAATCGTTCCCTCGCTTCGTCCAGAATCAGGGGAGGTTTAATTTCCAACGGCACGAAAGACACAGAGACAGAAAGAAAAGGGGGGAAAATATGAGGGCAATCGATCAAATGTAATATCTAGCATGTCGTAGAATTACAGATGAGCGCGGTGTAAAGTGGTAACGCTGTCGGTGGAGTCTGAAGGAAAACGGTTCAGACTTTGTTTATTCTCAGATTTTGACTGTAATATCCAGCTGCAAATTGTGCAAAACCACAAAGGGGTTGAAGCTTTACCCACTCTGAAATCCCTTCTTGATCCCGTGTCTGTCATACTTTTCTAGCGCACATGTTCCTCCCCGTCTCTATCTGTGTTTGTATCACAGCTTCATTCCTCCTGTAAGGTCACGCGGCTACAGCTGGCATCAATATGGCAGGGCCTTTTCTCTTTTTTTTCCTTTCTTCTGTCTGAGCCTCAGCGCTGGAAACTTACATTCATCTGGCTAATCAGTTTAGAAGATAATGAAAACAGAGATTGTTTACAGAGATTAGGCTCTTGGAAATGGACTAATCAGCGCTTTGAAAAGGGCACAGACAGCAGCGGGCTGGATATTTGGTGTCTATAGAAACCGAGCAACGCCGTCTACAACGAGAGCCCTGATGTCATCACAGATAGAAGATAGAGTGCCTTATCCTCCGCTGCTCTCCATTTGGTCCCTCTTTGCTGGAATGAAATTACTCAAAGTTGAACAGACGGGGCACCTGTCAGCCAGATGTGTCTGAGTAATGAATAAAGTGTAGCATGAAGTAAGCATTTTGACCAAAAAAAAAAAAAAATGTTCAGAGAAAAATTAATCACAGCCTTGATTTCTTCTTAGCTCTGCTGTTAAATATGCCGTTATGATGTACGTGGCAATGGATTTATATCAGGGGAGGAAGCTGGAATACTGCAGCAGGGACACCAATTTAAAGACTCAAGTCAACATTTCACGCTTTTATAAGCGAATGGATTTAATACTTATGTTGACATAAAGTTTTTCTCCTCCCTTTGTTGAGGGAACGTTTTAATTTGTGTGTTTGTTGGCTGAATTATTCAATCCACTCATCAAAGTTTAACTGGGGAGGGGTTCCCTCATAAGAGCTCACCCCAGAAAAATTATGAAAGTAATTATCAGCATCTTGTATCTCATCCAGTGGAGTGGGAGAGGGTTAACATGTGCCCCAGTTCACCACCCAACCACAACTTAACCCATTTAGAACTGGATTCTCTCTATTTGCTGGCCAATCTACCTCCCAGTCCTCACCTATGGTCATGAGCTTTGGGTAATGACTGAAAGAACGAGATTGCGGATTCAAGCGGCTGAAATGAGTTTTCTCCGCAGGGCGGCTCAGCCTTAGAGATAGGGTGAGGAGCTTGGACATTTGGGAGAGACTCGGAGTAGAGCCACTGCTCCTCCATATCGAGAGGAGTCAGTTGAGGTGGTTCGGGCATCTGGTTAGGATGCTTCCTACACACCACCCCGGTGAGGTGTTTTGGGCATGTCCTGTCAGCAGGATACCCCCGGGTCGACCCAGGACACGTTGGAGAAAGTACATCTTCAGTCTGGCCTGGGAACGCCTTGGGGTCCTGCCGGAGGAGCTGGTGGAGGTGGTCAGGGAGAGGACGGTCTGGGACTCGCTAGTTGGGATGCTGCCCCCGCGACCCGGACACAGATGAGCGGAAGAAGGCAAAGTGAGGCAAGGCGAGGTATTTATCAACATGTTTTTGACACATAAAAAAGAATGTAAGAAAAATACATAGAGGATTTAAGTCCAAAGTGTGGTCTGCATGCCATTTACGGCCCTTAGAGTGATTTTTTTGCAGACCATATTTTGAGAAAGCTTCTTTTTATGGCCTGTCAACACAGGCAGGTGATGTTGGCGGTTAATTTCTTAATATTTAAAGAAAAAAGACATTATTCTAAAAAAAATAGCAAAAGCAAATACATTTAAAATAATAAATGCTGACTACAATATACTGTATTTTCAACGATTCCTCGTGTTTTTGAATATCAACCACATTTTTCAGAGGCAGCAGCCTCTTGTGCAACCTTCCATCAAGCACATCTCAGGGCAGAATGATCAATAGCTCACTCTGGTTACTAAAATTGATTACAGCCCATGTGGAAAGACGTTTAGACACTGATTTAATTCCTACAAATGTAAAACTCTAAACACAGAGCGCTGGCGTGGCTGGCCCTGTGACTGATCTGGAGATTATGGGTGTGAATCTTTAGTTTTTAGACTGAGTCCACTTTTGGCCATGGCTTGCTGTCAGTTGAGCAGCCCGGAGAGGCGAAATCCTCTGACCAAAGGCTCTGGCATCTTCTTCTCTGGTATTGTAACGCCCTGGGGGAGTTTAAATTCCCTTTAAATTCCTACAATAAACTGAAACATGAAAAAAGGACTCTCCTGAAGAGGCAAATGAGGGGGACGTGTCACTATAAAAATGTCATTTATCTTTGGGGAGTCGACTTGATCACAACGTCTTATTTTTCCCCTACAAGATATGTTTCTATACTTCAACAAAGATGAAGTTTTTCCCTGTTGATGCTGCTGTCACATTTCCAGAGACTAATGTGAGGGGTTTGTAAAGGCTGAATGTAGTCTAGTGGTATCCACTTGTGCAACATTGGGGCATTTTGATTATGAAGGAGACCCTGACATCCATTTCCTCCCCAAAGGAGAATGACGGGGGGACTGCTTTTGCTGCGAGCGGCCCCACTGTGTGCCTTAAAGAACTGAAAGTTGGGTGGTCTGTCCATCAACAGCAGATCTGGGGCTCGGCCTGAGAAAAGCGGCTCACCCGTATCACTTTCAAAGAATGAAACCCAAAGCGCCGGCCGCTCTCCGCTCACTGCAGCCTTATACGCACAAAGACACCTGTTGTTCCCCTCTCACAAAGGCTTAATCAATCTAGGTGTTTGTGGCCAAACAAACATTAGGGCCATCATAAATTTGATTTGGCAATTTTGATGTGATGAAAAAAAGAACATGTACTTGGCTGGCTGAAGCCTCTGCGTAGAGCACAAGATTACACAACATTAACATCAGGCTTTTAGTGTTGTGAAGGTATTAGAGACAGAGATGATTTTCCATGCGCTGTTAGGTTACAGCACTGTCAGATTCAGGTTTAACTCTGCCAAGTTGTACTTTTGCAGCTTTGGTTACTAACTCGTACTTTTATTAAGTACAAAAAGAAACCGCCTGTCATGGATCTCTTTGTACCCACCCCGAGCTTCTCTGTATTCACCTTGGCAGATGGTTTAATCCACTGGAGTACACTTAGAGGTGTGGTGTACTCATTTATTTAATACATATGCAGTGTTCTCTAGTGTAAATCAATGCCTTACGAGACATTTTTATAAAGAAAAAAGCTTTGATGCTTCTATTCTCTGATGCAGAAGTTTGCTGATTCAGAGGTGTGCTGGAAACAGCAGGTTCCTCATTATTATTAATGATATGCACACCCCTAGCTTCTGATTGGATAACAGACACTTCACTACTCCTCCAAAAAAGGGTTTTAAATAAAGGCAACTGGACTTATTTGGTTCTTTGAAGACGTTTCGCTGCTCATCCGAGTAGCTTTGTCAATTCTGTCTGTAGTATAGGAGAGAGAATCTTATATACTGTGCTTATCTTCCTCTGTCTGTGACACACCTCCTTCTACCCCCTTGAGAAGGTGTTCGCTCCATTGTATTCAACTGGAGTCCTGGTGAGGTGTTTTGATTAGAGGCGTGAATTGTCTGGGAATTAAGTTCAAAGCAGACTGGTAAGTGCTGGAAAGATTAAATCTGATTAAAGATTAAATTCACTGCTTCTCCATTATTCAGATCACTGTATCACACCAAATTGTCGGATGTCACGGTTTCCCCTCCTTCTGACCGCTCCTCCCGCTAAGACTCCATTTCCCATCATCCCTCTGGCTTCACCTCCTCTATAAATGACCCTTCACCCCACACACCTGTGCTCAGTCATCGATTCATTCATTCATGCTACGAGCTTCATCTAAACCTACCAGGCTTCCGAGCTTCATCCTCAACCTACCAGTAAGTCAGTCTTACTACTTACTTATCGGAGTAGTCCCGCGGTCTCGCTTCCATCGAGAACCGCACGGCTGCTCCGAGATTAACTGCGTGTACGCGAACGCTCAGCGCTAATTACTGCCGCGTTTGAGCCGCACACACGCTACACTCAAACTCACAGAGGTTTCAGCCGATCCGTTCTGACATCGGAAGAGATTCTGCCTTACGTTTTTTATCCCGAATCCGAGGACGAAGGAGAAATTTTAGAGGAAGCGCTTCCTCAGCATTTGTTAATGAATGTTTCAGAATGGTAATAGCTACATGTGAACTTACATTTTCTCCTAACAGAGCAGAACGTTAGTGGTGTTCCTCATCATCATCTTAGAATCAGCAATGTGAAACAAACTTATTGTGCTGCTGTGACACCTGAACTGGGGAAAAAGCAGACCGTATTACGTGGGACTTGCTATGTTAACATTAGCATGTGTGGCTAACCACAAAGACCTCAGAATAACTGCTGATATCACAGCAAAAATATGTTCCCAACTTTATCCTTTACTGATCTCCTATAAGAAAATT
>SSNR01000191.1:476668-520379 GCA_006937965.1 Callopanchax toddi
CAGACACCTGAAGGAAATGCTCTCATGAAATCGCTGATCGGTACCGAACTACGACCCACCACGAACCGTACCAAACCTGGCATGGAAACGAGACTCAAGTCTCCCCGTTAGCTCCTGTTAGCTGCTGCATGCTAACAGCGGTTAGCTCTTGTTAGCTGCTGCGTGCTAACAGCGGTTCCGGTGAATGGATCGAAGTAACGGCGCATGTTTAGAGTCACACTGAATGTTTTTCGTCGGTATGTGGGACTCCATCACATCCAGTCCTGGACTAGACCAGGACCGCCGGGGTTTTTCGTCTCCAAACAGAAGTCACCGTACCGGTAAGGAAGCCGTCCCGTTGTTGACTCAGTGTCCTGACAGACTGGCGATTGGCATTCATAAACATAATAATTTAGCATTTTTTATTAAAATGAATTCACACCGACTTGATTAAAGAGTGCTCTAACCTAAAACTAACAACTCATCGCCGACAGCGAGCAGGCAGCTGGCAGACTAGAGCGGTGCCAGTCTGAGATGTTAAAGTAGTTTAGCTTTAAAAAATCTAACACAATGATTAAAACAAGCATCTGTTACACAAACTCCACACAACAAAGGGCTCAAATGATCATATTTATGGGATTATTGATCGTACAGAGTGTTAAATTACCCTACAAATACTTTATTTATCTACATCTGACAACACTGTAAGCAGCGCCACCTAGCTAGGAGCTCCCGGTCGTGACGTCACAGGTCCACATATAAAAAAAAAGCGTTTTTAGAAGCTTTGCAAAAAGGGGCACTTTTGACTAGAAAAATGGTTTAAAAAAATGTATTGTAAAACAAAATACCCTCAATAAACATTTCAAATAGTATTTTTGGACAGAGTTTTATCAGAATTAAAAAAAAAAAAGAACTTAATATATGCTCTTTAAGTTCAAAGCAGACTGGTAAGTGCTGGAAAGATTAAATCTGATTAAAGATTAAATTCACTGCTCCTCCATTATTCAGATCACGGTATCACACCAAATTGTCGGAAGAGATTCTGCCTTACGTTTTTTATCCCGAATCCGAGGACGAAGGAGAAATTTTAGAGGAAGCGCTTCCTCAGCATTTGTTAATGAATGTTTCAGAATGGTAATAGCTACATGTGAACTTACATTTTCTCCTAACAGAGCAGAACGTTAGTGGTGTTCCTCATCATCATCTTAGAATCAGCAATGTGAAACAAACTTATTGTGCTGCTGTGACACCTGAACTGGGGAAAAAGCAGACCGTATTACGTGGGACTTGCTATGTTAACATTAGCATGTGTGGCTAACCACAAAGACCTCAGAATAACTGCTGATATCACAGCAAAAATATGTTCCCAACTTTATCCTTTACTGATCTCCTATAAGAAAATTAAAAAAATGACACATTCCCAACCTGGAACTTGAACCCAGGTCCCTCATGTGAGAGGCAGTATCTTAAACCTCTATGCCATGGTTCAGTTATTATGATTCTGTTCTGTTTGTATAAATTAACATTATGTGTCACGCAACGTGAGTCAAGATCACAAAAAATCTGCATCACTTACGATTTTGTGGGTCAATTCACTTTAAGAATATTCTTTAATGTAAATTTAAATAAAATAATATAATTTTTCTGACCAATGGGGCCCCCAGACCACACGAGGCCCCTAGGCTCAAGCCATATCTCGCCTGCGCATTAATCCGGGCCTGCCTGTGCGGCGGTGCGAGCCAAGATGGGCCAGACCATTTATTCAAATTCACAGTGTGACTTAGATCTGTGAGGTTTTTCAAATCCTAGAGTTTCATCCTCTATTTTCTATAAGAAGCTAAAGCTGGAGATACATGTAGAAGACTGTTTTCATGTTCAGCCTGAGTGAAAAGCTCACAGTGACCAATATTAATCAGAAAAAACATAAAAAAATGAAAAATTTTCAGTAAACCACACCTTTAAGAAAATAATGCATCAGTTTTATATAGCGCTTTTCTAGGTCACTCAAAGACGCTTTACAGAGTTGCATTATTCATTCACACAGTCATTCTCACCGGTGGTGGTAAACTACGACAGACGTCTGTAGCCACAGCTGCCCTGGGGCAGACTGACAGAGGCGAGGCTGCCATTCTGCGCCATTGGCCCTTCTGACCACCACCAACATTCACACACAGTCACACAGGCAAGTTGGGTGAAGTGTCTTGCCCAAGGACACAATGACAATCTAACCCAGCCAGAGCTGGGGATTGAACCGGTGACCCAGACCGGCCACTCTACCAACTGAGCTAATGCTGCCCCATCACTGTGTCATATACAAAAATGTGTGTTGCAAATTATTCTGAAGATGCAATAAAACTAAGTACAAACCTTTAGCATCACCATAACATGCATTACTTATAATTGTTTTTAGACTCAAAAACTGATACAGGCAACAGATTAAAAACTACATATCACAAAATGATTTATTGGACTGATGAATGTCCTGAAGGTTTAGAGGTGATGGCTCTGGTCCTGAGGAGAGAGAAGGATAATCCAGGTGTCCCAGGAGGATGGAAAGATGTACTGGTGGAGAGTGGGCAGGTAGGTGAATACCTAGTGATCCAAGCCAGAATTGCACTGGGCTGTAAATGTTTGCTGACTACATAGTTTGAAGCATACAACTGCATGAACATTTTCAGACAATGAATTGAAATGACTGGCGGTTTTGCAACAAGTTTTATAGATGTTGGCCCATTTAAATAGGGTATGTGACAAACAAACTGCAACATTAGAGCAAATTTAGTCACAAAGTGTCATAATTATGTTCCAGTATTGGTCACTAACCCCCCTCCAAAAGCGGATTCATGTTTCTTTCACTTTATGACCAATGGAAACTACATTGATCAAGAATCCAGATAAGGTCCAGATGCCCTATTTTGAGAGGAAATTTGTCATGCAAAAATTTTTTTAAGTCCAAAATTCTAGCAACACATAAAAAAGGCACTGCAGCTCACATGAGGGAATGGAGAATCCACGTGAATGATTCGAGATGTTTTAGAAACTCTCTCACAAGTGCCATTTTCTTCCACTTATCCAAGGTTGGGTTACCCTCACTCCAGACACTCTGCTGCTCTTCCTGGGGGATCCAAAGCCCAGAGGAGATACATAAGCTCTTCAGAAAGTTCTGGGTTTATTCTCGGGTCTCCTTCCAGATGGATGTACCCAAAAACTTCCAAAAGGAGGCAACCAAGAGGTAGCAAAGTCAGATATCTGAACCACCCAGATAACAGAGCTCATCATCTTATCTCAAATACTGAGAAAGCTCAAATTAGGCACTTGTATCCAAGATCCATGGTACTGTAACATCATTTTAATGGTTTTTGATCATTTAAAAGTTTTTATTGACCTATAGGCTGAATAAATTAAACTCTTTGTTGGCGTTACGTTCTTTTTAAACACAATATGTTCACATAAACGTCACAATGGATTTTAGGCATTTTGTAGGACAAAAACAGGTTGTAAATCACAAGCAAACCCTGAGATTAAATGTGTTTTCCTTCTAAATTACTCGTCCATGTAAACATTTTTCTAACAATATCTACAAGACAAAGAGACAAATGTTTCAAACATGAAGCAATAAGTTGTTTTGATAATTTCACAATTTATCTAAAGTTAGTTTATATTAGAAAAACCTAATCTGACGCTCATTGTGAGATAAACGTTTGATGCTATTTAATCCAGTCATCAAACAAGAGAATTAAGAAGGGCTGAAGGCTGTTGAAGAAAGATGGGATTGGTTTCTGCCTAAGTCTTTCCATTAGAGCTGTGGCAGATATGAATAGCTGTGGTAATTTGATGAGGTGTACTGCCTCACACACTGAGAGGAGGCTTTGTTTACGTGCCAAATGGATTTATGGAATCAAACAGAAGTTTTCATTTACTTGTTTGAGTGGATGTGCAGGGGATTAGAGGAAGGAAAAATGTGGGCAAAGATAAAAGTAGTTATCAAACACAGCGACGGAACAAAGGCTCCTTGGTTTATACAGATTTTCCATTTAACTTTGAGCAGCATTTTCATGTTGCACCTCCAGTTTGACTGAGAGTTCAGGAAGTGAGCTCAGGATGTTCTTATCATTTAAAATCAAGCAGTAAATGGTTCAAAATGTAATTTATATGAGTTTTTTTTTATCTTAGAGTTGACACAGGATTTGTAAAAAGTTCATCCATCCATCCACCCACCCAACCATCCATCCATCCATCCATCCATCCATCCATCCATCCATCCATCCATCCATCCATCCATCCATCCATCCATCCATCCATCCATCCATCCATCCATCCATCCATCCATCCATCCATCCATCCATCCCTCTCCATGGCAGCCATTGGATTAAATCTCTCCTACAAAGCATCCTCATCAAGTCAAACTACCTTGATTGTCTCTTTTCAAAGCAGGGTAGCAGTGACTCTACACTCATTCCTTCTAATAGCTCATGACTAGAAGAAGAGAAGGAAGGGGGAATTTTGTGGCCACATACATACAGTATATACCTCAGTACAATGTAGTGGAATTTGTTCTCTGTATTTGACCCATCCTTGAGAAGCAGAGGGCAGCCATTTTTTTGGTGGCACCCCGGAGGAAGTTGGAGGTTCAGTGTCTTGCCTAAGGATACTTCAACTTGGCTGGACTGGGGTTGAAACAGGGTCTCCCACATGGAGGGCAGCTTCTCAACCCCCTAGGCCACAGTCGCCTCATCAGACTGGTAAGGTTGAATAATTAGGTTGACTAGTAAATCAAAATTAGCTTAGTCAATCCACACTATTACAGACAGGATGACTCACCTGCAAATCTCCCAGCAAATTTGACTCTTGCTTGTAAAAAAGACACCAAGATACTATTTCAGATGTGACTCCATACTCTAGAAAATATTTCAGGACACCACAAGAGACCTGGTTACAAGCCTTATTCAAGTCAATGGGTTTTATGCATGGCACGCTTAGTACGTATATTTGTCTCACTGTTTTTTGATGATGGAAGCTCCGAGCTACCGCAGTTAACTTAACTTCATATTTGTGAATAAAGCTGGTTAAATACAGCTTAAAGCCCTTCACCTGCTTGCTCACAGACGTTTCTGTGTGTTTTTCAAAAATCGGATGGACATTGTCTATTGTGATGTGTGGCAAGTCTTGAAGAAAGCCATTTTGTCCGGTCTGTGTGGGGACAGCTTTGAGCCGGAAGTGAGGGGGCTGGCTTATCGTAACCAGGAAGCGACTGTGCATAAACCCCATGAAGCACATGGGTATGAGCAAATTTTCATATGCCCACAAACACCCCAGCAAGAATAAAAGCTCGTCCAGAGCTCCACAGCCAGGATGACAACCACACCTCCTGAAGCATGCTGCCTCAGAGTTACTGCCTGAGTGTCCTCAACCCCAATGATTGGCAGGTACCCCTAGAACTCCACAACATTGGGTTTCATTACAGAAGCTGTATCAAGAAAAGATGGTGACAAAATACCTTTCCTCATGTGAGGCAGTAGAATTACTTCAACCCAATTAAAAGTCTTGTTACATGACCTCAAAACTCTACCTACATCAAAACTAAGATATCTGTAAAGCCTGCATCATTACCTGCTGGGGTTGATAATACTTGGCAGAGCTTATTCTAAAGTCCTTCAAACTGATGACGCTTGAAAATCTTCAGCCTTGTGTTTTGAAGTTACTGCCATCACTAAACATCTTATTATCTTAGCTCCATACAGCAGATTCAACAGAAATGCATTCAGACCCATTGAAAATTGCCTAGAACGCTTATCTAACTCACCTTGAGGTGGTGATCAGTTTAGAGTTGACCAATTTTTCTCACCAGTTTCCAAGGCATCGGATACCACCACTACATAAACCAGTGGGAAAACAATGTCTGGCTGAGAAACTAATAAAACACCGCTCTGGTTCCGATTGGGCAGGTGCATATTCTTAAACGCAACAAATAAACTTTAATGTCCGTTATGCGTTTGCTTTTCTTAGATTAAAAAAACATGAAGGGGTTTGTCATGGCACTGTGTGTGTTTTCTGAGCTTAAGCTTGCTTGTAACGATGATTGCGTGTGAGGGACAAAATGAGGTTATTAATTATCACCATCTCTCAGCTCTTGTAAAGACAACAGCTGCATTTAATAGGTAACTCACAGGCAGCTTTGTTTATAAAAAGATTACCAGAAATAGACCTTCATACGAATGAGTGATGAGGTATTTAAAAACTGTGATCAGAGAACTGAAGTGCCTCAAAAAGGGGGGAAAGCTGCTTTTTTCTCTAATTTACACATTTTCTAAATAAAGATCAGGGCAAAGTTACGGCATCAGCAACAATATTCAGATCCTCTCAAGCATTCTACACTTCTAATGTTTACAGAAATATAAACACGTTTTATCATTTATACTCATTTCTTAACTTGAACAAAGGTCAGCCAACAGGTTTTGAACGGTTTTGTTATTAATTGTAAAACAAATAAAAATATCCAGACTATTAATCAAGTAGACCAATAGCATCCTCCTCTTTGTTGTTGGTATGTCATTTGCTTATTGAAATGTAAACCTTTAACACCCACAGCCCATAAAATCTGGTTATCTTTGTCATAAACAAGTTTTCTCTCAGGATTGTTCTGCTTTTGTTTTGGTTTTTTACAATAATCTTTTTTTACACTGATATTTTTTAATTGTTTACCACAGAAAAACATCCAAGCAGTATGAGTCTGCCATCACCATGTTTGACTGTAGAGATGGTAATAATGAACTGGATTTGTCTGATGGGAACTGAGATAAATAAATCCAGTTTTCATTTGAACTTTTCAGTTGTCTTTTATCCACAAACAGCTTGAGTCTGCCTGATGTACCATAATGGTCTGACAGATACTCACCCTATTACTGTAAGCTTCACCAAAATACACTACATTCATACATCATTGTGTTCTTGTTTATGTATTAAACTAGGGACGTTGTTCCTAAGCCTTCATGTTGGGTGGTCAGTGAAATCCAGTCTGTCGGTATTAGAACCCAAAGTACTTTAAACTCTAAACTGTATGGAAATTTCAGAGCCTTGACACAGTTGTGACTCACAGATTCTTGTCTTCTTCTCATGTTTGGGTTTTCACTCTGACTTACGCTATCAGCTGTGAGACGTTATGTCGACACACCTTTCAAATTAACTTCAGGGAATTAGGTAAAGGTGGAACCCAGAAAGGGTGGGTGGGCCAGAACTCACTTGTACGTCTAATGGGAAAGAGTGTTAGTATTTATGTAAATTGATACAGTTAAATTATAAAACAGTTTCAAAAATCCTTCAGTCTGTCAGACTGTAGAACAGAGAAGAAAAACCCCAGTAATTTTGGGAGAGTGTGAAACAAAATGAAAAAAAAAACTTTTTATCTGTCAGAAGGCGGATGGCGCCAAATCTATCATTTAAAAACGGATGTGTTTGAATTCCAACTCCAACATCAGCAGTGGGACAAGAACTGAACATGAAAATTGTTGTTTGTCCTCTTTGAAGCTGAGAAAATGTGTACAAAATCAACCTGCCACAAAGAGAACTGTATGTGGTCAAATTCAACATTTCTCAAAATATGAGGTGAATGAGATGCTGCATAGATACATTTTAAGTTTAATCCTGGTATTTTTTGCTAGAATGTAAAACATAAACTGTTTTTAGTCAGTTTTGAATTTCTGCTCTTTTGTTGATTTTTATAAGTTCTTTCAAGTGAAAACTGACTGGGATCACTCAGAGCCCCACAAACTCCCCACAGACCAAAACTATAAAAGAACTGTAAGTAAAGTTGTTGCTATAGAACGCCTCCAACTGGCCCCTCCAACAGAGTTAAGTTTCATTGTTTATACAATGAATTTCCAAACCATGTTGGTTTCAGATTTGTAAAATCTCTCTGACGCCTAAAGAAGTGACTTATTTTCATTATGTCATCCGTTTTGGCCAAATGGAAACCTGCCTGAAGGACCAGTGGGGGGAACAAAAATGCAGATGTGTAGAGGGATGCACATTTCTAATCTGTTTGGCTCGTGTGCCAGGCGAACAGTTTTAAATCATGTCAGCAGGTGTCGAGGTATTCAGTCAACCATGGCTATAAGAACCAGACTAAAGATGGGTTTCTCCCATTAAAAATATATTATAATTATTAACTTAAAGGCATACTTTGCAACTTTTTCATATTTTAAAATCTTTTCCTTGAGCCAGAATGTGCTAATATGACCCTTTACAGGGTTAATGAAAAGTCACTTAGTCCCATCTGGTGCTTAGATTCGGAATACCACGTTTGCAACTTATCATTCTCCGGTCCAGTGCCCCGGAAGTCTCACAAAGTCATGTATCTTACGAGGGTTTGGCTAACCCAATGTGGCTAGCTGTTATGCTAGCGCCGGTGTGTTTTTAGCTCATGATTCCTACTTTTTTTCTATCTCGATCTCCCTGCTTGAACACAGCTGATTTCTTTGAAGGAGTAAATAAACACTCCAGTAGAAAGCAATGAAGGCTGAGGAGACAATTCAACAGTTAGATTTAAGTCTGGGACACACAGAAGACGGATGCGTTGCACCACAGAATCGCCGAGGTCTAGGGGGTACACAGGACACGCTATGCAGCCTATGGAAGGCTGAACGCTTCTTGGAACATTGCTGTATTAAAGCCGCAAATGCCATGCCGCTTGAGATAGAACCGGAACGTATCTTTAGCGCCTCCGCACGGACCAGCGTTTGCGTTGCGCTCTCTGTGTAGCCACTCTCAGTAACTATAATGTTTTTGTTTATTTGAAACAGCGCGGGCGCGACGCATCTGTCTTCTGTGTGGCCCAGGCTTTAGGTGTTTCTGAGCAAAGACAATGGTGCTAACATTTTTACGGCAGTGGTTTAATCGGACACCAGGGGGTGCCAAAACAAGGAAAACTGCATAGTATCCCTTTAATTAGTTGGTTAATGAAGAAAACTATTTAATGTAGAAACAATAATGCAAAGATGTCTTGAAGAAATTGAGACATAAAAATAAAAAGCAGCAGCAAAGCTACTCACAAACTGTAATGTTCCTAAACTTAATAGATTTGGTAGTATAATCTAACTAGTAATTTATTTTCATGATATCAATATGGACCGAAAATGGGGTAGTTTTGTGAAAATTGCATTTTTTTAGACAGCAAACAAAATATCTTAGGTTAATGCTACTTCATCATATTCCACATGCAATCTCACATGTTTGTGGCAGCAATCTGTTAGCACAGAAAATGTTTTGTGAATGACTCTCAGCTACTAACACGAAATTTCAGCTCAACAACTGTAAAAGTGACTGAACTATGTTCATTTTTGTGTTTTTAATGTTGATTAGCGGTAGTGGCCATCTTCCAGGCTGACTTCAAAAGTTAAAGCTGCACTCGGTAGATTGGTAAACAGTGTAGCTTAAAAGAATTTTTTTTAATGTCTCTTAACAACGTTCTAACATTGAATAGCTGTAGATATATTGTGGTGATAAAAAACACCCCGAAAGAAATCAATAAAGTGGTTGTCCCGCTTGTCCAATCATACGTTTCGGACCAAAAGCAATGATTGGACAAGCCGCCTGTCTGTCTCGCTGAAGCGCTTCACTTCCTCACTGCTTGGATTCTCCATTAATGCGTGCTGGAGCATTTTTCAGCAGAACATCCCGGAAGTGAGAGAAGGACAGAAACGGCCGACTGATACCGCTTCAATTTTAGGAAAAATACCAGAGTCCCAAAAAGAAAGAAAGAAAGAAAGAGGAAAAACCTGGGGGAACATTTCAACAGCTGGAGTTTGGCTCTTTATTGTTACTGTGGCAAAGAGCAGTCACATGTCCAGAGGAGGCTGGCCTACGGATTATACCCGACGGGAGGGGTGATAGCTCTAAGATGTGTTTGTGCAAAATAGCTAGCGATACCTAGCTTGTTTACAATCTACCAAGTGCAGCTTTAATCAGATATAAATGTACATCTAATGATTACTTTCTAAGAGGTTCATCAATATCTGATTCATGAGATATTTTGCTAGCAAAACACACAAAGAGACAGAAGCATCATCATTTGCCTTCCACCTTTTAATAGCAAGGGATAAAAGAGTTAAAATTAAAAAGAGATTTAAATGAATTAATTAAGAAACTCTAAAAGGTAAAAAAAAAAAAAACAAAAAACTGCCAGGCTTCATCTTCATAACATTAACTCTAAATTTCATTGTCACATATAAACCTGTCAAAGTATCTTCTCCTTCCTAAATTAGTAAACTGGTTAAATGTTTTAATGTCTAAATGAATTAAAATCACTGTAACATTACAGGTTATGTAGTTGTATTTTATACCAAAGTACAAAAGCTCCTTCACCTTTAGTAAACAGAAACAATTCAGATAGAACGTACGTTACTAAGAGTAACATATGCAAGAAAAACATTATATTTAAACAGCTCCCTGATACATAAAAATAACAATTTACTGGGTATTTGTGCTTAGTAGTTAATATTTGTTGTAATACATTTATTCACGTTAACAGAGACAGAACACACACAGTAGCTGCTATTTTGGAGCAAATGATCCTAGCCCCTGAACTGAGTCGTGACAGTAGTTCATATATCTGCTGATGGTTTTGTCAGGTGGACAGATGTCCATAAACACATTCCAGAGCTCCAGACAATGAGCCATTTTCCAGAGAAGGTGGAAAGCAGGAATGTTAAAATCAGTCTTGCTCGAGCATTTTTGAGTGATCAGTGCTTTATGAATCTTTACGTGTTTGACCCTGTAATATGCACTCACCCTCAGACACGTCTTTTTCCGTGTCATGACGTACTCTGTCTTTTGTCTGCCTCCTCGATCGGTGCCTCAGCCGGACTGATGTTTCTGTGGATGCACCTGGCCCATAAGGTTTCACTCAGATGTTCTCTGCTTTGCAATATTAAAATGCTGACAAAATGTCAAACTGAGCAGTGCAGTCCTCTTGTAGCAGATTGTTCTGTGGTGCAGGTTCATCTACACATTTCAAACACATATTGGGGGATATCATTTTTTTTTCTAAACCAGGTTGAAGGTCAAGGTGTGGAAGAAGTTTGAAGGTGGCTGTAAGTTTGGATTATTTGCTTTGATGCAGACTCCGTGTGGGTCATGACACTAGCAGATGTTGGTCCGGTCTCTGTTCCCAGTCCAGGCTGCCATGGCAGTAGTTCAGGAACTCTGTCAGAGGTTCAGGTTGGAGTACAGGTCCGGGCCTTGCGTGCACCTTCCTCAGTGTTTACCCTACATGCTGTCAGCATGGCTGGACTCTGCCTCAACACAGCCAGCAGCTGCTGCTGATGTCCTGGGCTGATAGAGGTATCTGCTTTCATTAAAGAAGACACTATTCACTTGTGGTGTGAATTTAACGTTTGTTCTTCAAGGCCAAGCTTCAGATAAATGAAGGTTTATCTATAGCTCTCTTATTGGAACCAGTTGACTCTTGATTTTCTTCCTCTCCGCCTCGCCGTGGTGAGTGATTTCATGACTTTGTCCATCAGTGTCACAAGAAACAGATGTGAGCAGGATACCTGCTGGTTTCTGTTTTCGATTGAAAACCTGGTAGTTGGTCAGACTGATGACATTTTGTTTGCCTGTGAACATGTTCTTCATTGGATTTATGGAATGTGTCTCTGCTTTCAAAACACCTGCTGCAAAGGGACGTAAAAATCTAACTAGATACTCTTGTGTCTCTAGCAAGCAAAGGAAACTGAAAAATAAGGAAAACACATAAAAACTGAGCTTTTGAGATCAAATGTGTGGATGTTTTTAAATGTTTATAAAACAGAAATGTTGGAGTAATCGGCAATTATTTTCACCCTATAAAATATATTGTGTTTACAATAATTCATCTAAAATTTTAGACATGTCATGCAGGAATATTAAACTTTTATTTTTTCATAATTTACCACTACACCACCTATAGCTACTGTAGCCTCACCAAATAGGCTATATCCTCTGACCTTTGACCTCTGTTGACCATCACAACAATAATCCATCTTTTTCCCAATAACTTGGAATACAATCACTCTTGGATTATGTTTTAACCTGAATCAAGATTCCTACAGGTGTCCAACTGTCCACTTTCAGGTGTCCATCTCCCAGATGACCTTAACTGGACACTAACTGGTCTAATAAAACACTCTCTGTAAAGAAGTCTCTTCTTCAACACCACAGACTGGTGTTCAAACTGTAATCTCTTGTTTACAGAACAGCCGCCTGTAGTGTTCCTGCTCCAAGGGCATTTGCCCTCTCACACACTCAAAGTGTTATAATGCTTCTCTGCAATGTCATGCATTTCTACCATTATAATGTGAGTCTTAACGGGCGGAAGTCATGTGAGTTGGTAACTCCCTCACGGTTCCCTTATCCAATCAGAACCACCCACAACTCCACTAACTCAGTTTTGATTAGTACACTTAATATCTTCTGATTGGTTAAATTTAAGATAACCCTTCTCAAAACTAATATTCAGTTCCGGTACGAGTCAGTCTTGTTTTGCTACAGTCTTGTCTTGGTCTGAGCTACAGCCTGAAAGCAGTCGGAGCTGCTATGCTGCTAGTATCTTAGCTGAACCCTTATCAGCTTTGAACAAGGCCTCTCAGTCTCTCCCTCACTACAGGGACTGATCAGAAATGACTTCAGCATGCCTGCTGAAATGCCTCCCTTGCTGACCGGGACGTATCCACGGACTGTCCGGCAAGGTCCTCGGCGGCCACGCCTTCCAGGACCACCACTCCGAGTCTGGGGACTCCAGCCTCAGCTCGTGGAGAAACCAACGCCTGCCAGATCCAGGAGCGTCCACCTTTCAGTGAGCGAACACCACTTTCTGATCGAGAGGTTTGCTTTGATAAAGCTTAATTCTTCCACTCTAAATTAAGCCAAACTAAATCCCATTCCAAACTCAAATTAGTCCTAAATGACTCTTAAAGTCACAACTAGGTTAACTAAATTAACTAACTTCCCTAGTCATTAAAACATATGCTACGGTCCGTTAAAACTCACAATTAAACTATCTTTAACATCCTCAACATGTTTAAGAATATTAATTGTGTTTTACATCAAACTTTCAAACTGTCTTATCTGTCTGTGTTCTTAGGTTTTTCAAATTAAACGATTGTTCAATCTTTATCTGGTCTCAGTTCACGTTATTAATAAGGTATTTCAATTCACTGTACTCTTTCAAAGAACCTAGAGAAATATTCCCGTTCAGACACTAAAAGAGTGATAGTGTCAAAGGTCACCCTTTGGATAAAACTAGCAAAACTCAACTAGTGTTCTTACGGAAGGTGTAGAATAAACCCCAGGTTTTATAACGCTACACTACTTATTAAAGTGTGGTTGCAGTTGTCAGATAGGAAAACAGTTAATGTTAGATTCAGAACATTTCTGACGTTTAACCTGTGGTTAACCTGATAACTCCTCAAACGGCACTAGAATGCATGGTTGTCTATCCTTTGCCAGCTTCAGAGGCCATGTCACTTCACATTAGTACTAACAGTCAGCTGCGTCGCAGCCGGCTCTGTCTGGCAGTCAGCTGGAGAGCCTAAAACACCTGCTTGTGTTAGGCAGTTTCCATGGAATAAAGCTGTAATTCCATCAGGAATTGATTGGGATGAGGTGAAAAGGGAAAACAAATATGTGTCTGCACATACAGTAGACTTCACTGGAAAGAATGCCACTGTATATTATTTTAGGGAAAGAAAAAAAAGTCCCTACTTTTACCAAGGAGGATCAAAGAGGTCATGTGACATAAGAGAGTGTTTGAAATGAATTACAGCCTGGCTCCCAGCCACCGCAATCTGCAGCCTCTTTTGATAATCATACAAAAATACTGGAAAACTGTTCTGTTTGGCTCACCCTGTATGTTTTCAGTTAGGTATAAAAATCTAAATTTATGATCTACACAAAGACAGTTTTTCAGAGAAGTCTTCAAAGTTCATCACTGAGTTTTCTCAGTGTTTAATTATGTCAACGTTGAGATAAAATTAGTAATTACTATCTGAAGGCAGATTTTTCTGCTGTTTGGAAATGACTGATTCCAGGGAGTGTGAACACTTTTTATATTAAATATTTTTTTAAATCAACAAGTTTTCTAGTCTCCCTTATGCATAGACTCAACCATGAAGAGGGTCTTTCAGAGACATATCTTCACATTTGCCTTCAGAGGATTAAAGTGGCATGAAATATGGAATGTAAAGATCTCATAAACATGTTTGTAACAGAAATGGAATGACAAAACCATTTTCCTTGGGAGTTAAATGCAACTCCACCAAATCTCAACTGACTGTATAAAATTTGATGCATCTGTGTCAACAAAATAAAAGTAGTCAGCAGCAGTAGACAGCAGGTCAAGCAGTAAGAAAGTCATCCTGAGCAAATGAGTTCCTAAAAGTCAAACTTTTGAGCCTAAATTCCTCCAGGTTAAAAGGCAGGATTGATAAATATTATCCAGGATTTGGCTTAACCTAGCTTCCATATTTTCCATAATAAAACTTTTATTTTGTTTATTGACATGTGAAATCATTCATTTTTGTCATAATAATGGTAAAACATGAAATTTATATCATAGATTTTATTTCACACAGGATATTTGGTGTTTCAATACTGAAGCTTTATAATTTTGTTATGTTTATTCACTTAGCAGATGCTTTTATCCAAAGCGAAATACACCATTAACAATTACCCTATCAGGCATGTTGTGATCTATGGGGGAAACTGCTGGATGAAGCCCACACAAACAAGGGGAGAACAAGCAACTCCACGCAGAAAGGCCCTAACTGGGATTTGAACCTGCAACCTTCTTGTTGCGAGGCAACAGTGCATCTTTTATTATGTACGCCATATATATTATTTGTAACTTTAAAATGAACTGGGCATTGTTTGGACAGTTTTGCATTTTTTCTTTTATTCACATTCTAACTCATGTCCCCTCAAGGATCAGTCAACCAGTCAGGTTATAGCACTTGCAGTATTATTTCTTATAGTTTAAACCTTTAAGAAACAAATTTTTCCATTTTGGCAAATACAAATTTCGTCACATCTTTCAGAGTCAAAGATAAGCACGACTGCCATTGGCATGATTAAATACAGTGAAGGAAAGCTTTCAAATCAAAGCACTTTGAAAGATCAAGACAGTACTTCTTGCACACTTCTTGGACCTTGTGAAGAAGGACAAGTCTTCACACATCCATCATCCCACTAGAGTCACATTACCTTCATCATTCTTCATCCAGGGCAGGCAAAGCATCTTGCTCAAGCAGAATTAATTTCTTATTGAGATCATGCAGTCTGAATGTTTTTACTCATAACTTCATCCATGGGTATTTGTTATTCAGTTCATTAATGATTTTTTGTTGTGGTTATTGTTTGTTGAGGAAAACAAAAGAACTGCATATAGGTTATTTTTTTAGGTGGAAAATAGGGTAGGCTAAAATAAGCATTGCTTCTGCCTATTCCTTTTGTAATTTATGTTGTTAATCTAAGAAAAAAATTCTGTTAATGTTACAAAACAAAATAAATAAATAAATAATAAGAAAAACAACTTTGCACAATAAACCAACCACTATTATGGATAATAAAAAGCTCAATGTGACTGAAAGAAAATGAAAGATTTTTTCAGTAAATATGAACAGACCGTCTTTGTATGCTACTGATATTTCATAAAAGGAGAATGTACAGAGCAAAATTAGATTGATTCTGATGGTTGCTTTATGAAAAACAATATGTGTGCAGTAAAGCTTTTCCATATGATCCCAGAACAAGTTGTTTTGTTCTTTCTGTGTACTCGCTGTTTACTTTGTCTCCTCTTCCTCCTGCTAAAACATGACATATTGTTTCAGTACCGACAGGTATTCGAAAACTGCCTCTGTTGAGCCTGAACGCTCGCACATGCACAAACAATTTCCCCCACGTTGATGGCTGAGTGAGAAAAACATTCTTCAAACAAAAAGTCGAGGTGCCCTGAAGGATTGTGTGTGTCTGAGTGTGTATGTTTGTGCATCTGTGCATGAAAGACAGGAAGACAAAGGAGACATTTCAGAGCACTGAGATTGGACATAATAACTTTTAGTATGGCAATGCAGGAGACACTCACAGAAAAATAATAGCAAGGACAGAGAATGGCTGCTTCCTCTACACACAATCACATGCACACACACACACAGAGATGCAAACAAAAATTTGTGGGTAAAATGAATTCGTACCCAAAGAACACAATTTGGTCCTCATATTCACTAAAGTCCCTAAACGTTGATGTCTTGTCAAGTTTTGGACCCCATTATGATGAAAAAACAATAATGCATGTACGCACACGCACGCGTGCGCACACACACACACACGCACGCACACACGCACGCACGCACACACACACACACACAAAGTGTTAGAGGCACCTTTCTGCTGCTGCATGAGGCCAGGTGGATTACATCAGGACTTGGGTATTGCTTCAGGTGAAACCTTGTCATCTGCAGGGTGTTGGCATTGTACTTGGACTTAAACAGTGATCTCTGGCATGAGGCAATTTGTCGAGGCAAAGGATAAAAAAGCAAATAAATAAACATGTTACCAAGGCGATATAAAGCAAGTTCTCTCACGTCTGCATCAGACTTCATGAAGGGGGAGCACTCTCAAAGCTTTGCCACTGTTTCTGCACTTAAACACCTGTAGTACAAACTATGAGAACAGCCTGGGAAAAAGCAAGGTTGTGGTTGTTTTGGGGGGGTGGGCAGGTGGGGTTGGACTTTGAGGGCAGTGATGTGTGTGTGTGTGTGTGTGTGTGTGAGAGACCAAAGAAGTGTGTTTTGCTCGGTATGTAGAGCCTAGGGCTGCTGGGGGCTGCATGTGTATGTTCAGCTGGACCTGCAGGATGTTTTTATAAGAAAGGTGATCCCTTTTTGCATAATCCACACAGGCACAGGTGTTTACAGGTTTTTGCTCTGACAATTTAGGGTCAGGTGGTCAGTGCAGTGTGCGTCACTGTGCAATATGTTTGGTATGGAGAGAGAGGGCCAGTCTCAGTGCAGATGAGGCCTTTCCTGTCTGATGTCTGCTTCATGCAACCAGGCTCACACCCCTTCTCTCCAGTCAAAAAAAAAGTGTAAACTCGGTCTGTCCTGCCAGGTCTCTGAGGGACCACCACTTTTAGGTTTCCCACATTCAGGAGGAGGAAACAAGTTGATCCCTGCAGACAGTTCTGTGCGGTTAAAGAGACTTTGTGGCTGTTTCCAGCCAGAAGGAATAAATAATTTTAAAAAAACTAACTCCACTTCATAACATTTTAATTGGCTTTGGGTGCTTAGCTGTGGCTCGCCTGTGGTTTCAGTGGTCAGGCAAGTATGGAGTGCAGCAGCCACTGGATGTTTTAAGCTCCCGAAGAAACACACACACGCACACACACAGAGAGCCAGGAGCTACAATCTGTCTGTTTCTCGCTCTCCGAAGGCCAGGAACGCTGCACCACATGGCATTTACTTTGACATAAACACTTGTCGAAATTCAACTCCCTCATTACACTGTGTTAGAATGACTACGCAGCGCCGTGAATCCACCAACAGCCCACGCTCATGTTCCAAACAAGCTACATCAGACTGTAAACATGCTGAGCTTGTTTCTGTTCGGCCTCTGGTTCTGTTAGGCTTGTGTGTGTTTGAGGGGTTTGATGTGTTGTGACTTGAGGTTTTTTGTGGTGTGTGTGTGTGCATGTGCATGTGTGTGTGGCTTCCATGCCATTTAGAGCTGCACTAAATAGGGTCATGTCAAGCGTGGAGCCTCGTCGTGATGAAGCCTGCAATCGGCATTTGATTATGTCATTACCTGAAGGAGGGAAAGGATGTACTTTCACATTTGTGCTTGCAATTCATTGACAGGGATTAACTTGTGATTCAGAGTGGCCCCTCAGTTTAGATGAGATAATACGGAGAAGGTGTCCGCCTTTTTCCCATACAAATGTTCTCCTGGTATCTGAACGTGATAGAAAACTCTTCAATTAGTGCCTGACCTCATGTTACACATCTGCTGATCCAATCCACCCAGCTCCTGGAGTTTCCTACCTATTTATGAGAAAGCCATCCATCCGCCTTCACGCCTCCTAATCCCCCAGCCTCCATTATTCCTGGGAAGTGCACTGTCACCATAGCGATTGAGAGCGAAAAACAGAAAAACAACACAACAGACAGGGAGGAGACAAAAAAATTTAACTGAGGAAATGTAGAAGAAAACAGGGAGGGAGGCAGGAAACAATTCTGAAAATTCTCTAAAGGTCAAAGCACTTGTATGAATATATATGAAAGAAAAAAAAATGAACAAAGAGTAAAAAGAAAAGAATCGGCCATGGAAGTGTCAGAGTGGAGTTTGTGACGCACTGTCGGAGCAGGGTTTGCCTTCTCGGGCGAATGGGTCTCAGGGGCTCTTTATTTTTGAAGCTTGACTGCAGTTTGGATAAGAGAGGCCATCGTCTGAGGGAGGGGGCCGACAACCCTGTCAAGCTGCTGGAGGAGCCCTAAGCAGGGTCAGCCCATCCCCCACAGCCCCCCGGTGCATGCACCTACTTCACTGTGACGAATGCATTAGATGTCATCAGAACAGACGGTTATCAGTTTGTTATCATTTACTGTCATTTCTCCACCCCAAACATGGGAAAGTCTCCCTCTGACATGAAATGTTTTAATAATCTGTAACCATGGTGATATTAAAATAATAAAAGCAGCTGTAGGACAAAGACATGCAAGGTATTTCACAAATATTAATCAGTTTAAGCACATTCAGAGCTTCCTGGTTCACCAGTTTTGGGAAATTATTGTGTAACATAACGAGGCCAGCAAATGGTAAATAAGTTAGAGCAGGAGGGACGAACCTGATACGTTCTTGTTTTGATCAGGAGGCTCCACCACAACTGCAAACCTCCAGAAGGCCGGCTGCTGGCTGGTTGATGGGATTAGAGAATACATAATTGCTCGCCAGTCACATGTGTCATAAAGAGAGATGCCAAACCCTTTGTAATGAGGATTATGTGTCTTTTCCATGGATTCATTGTTCCACTCTGTGACATTATTGTGTGGGCTACAAGGCCCCGTATCTCTCCCATCCCGACTGTCTTTGTCTGATTGCCCACAGGGGCCAACTACCTTGACTTTCCACTGAGCTTTTTACTGGTCAGTGTGGATACAGAGCAGCCCTGGCCAAAACCTATAAACCAGCACAAGCATGTTTCACTTCAAGGTGTGAACTAATAGAGTCTTAATGTTTGGCAGCAGGAAGAAAACTGGGGATGAATCCTTGGACTTTAACCTTAGCAGATAGTTGAATATTTCTGTGCCTTCTAAGACCTATTCTTTAAATGTTTTGGTACTAAATGAACAAAGAAACCTGAGTACTTTTAAAGAATAAAGTTGTTTATTGTTCATTTAGTAAATTGATGTTAAATGCTTTCACAGCCACTGTTAAGTCAAATTACGTACCTACAGTTTTATTAATCATCCATCAGAAGGTAAATATTATACCTCAGCTGTTCTTCTTGGTTAGTGTGCTTTTTTAGAGACAAAGAGAAGGAAAAACTCACCAGAAAAGAGAATTAAAGAGTAATTACGGGCAAGTACAGTTTCCAAAAACAACCTTTTCACTGTGCAACATCCTTCTTGAGTTTTAGTCATTTAGTTTTCTTTTTTCCTAAAGCTCTTCACTCAAAAAATAGATGAGGTCACTAGAAACTGTTGTAGCAGATTTTAACAGTACAGTATAGTTTTCTGAACAATAGATCTATAATTAAAAAGTATTTTTGGTTCATAAAATTGAACTTTGCTATGAATGTCTTTTTTAAGAACAAAGCAGGGATAAATTGAACAACCTGGTCCTGGGTGGAGAGTGTGTAGGCGTGGTGACAGGTAGCTTTATGCATAGCGTTAGCATGTTCTCCCCATGCATGGGACGGGTTAACTCTGGGTTTACTCCAGGTTCCCCCACAGATCCCAATATGCCTTATAGGTTAAAAAAATTGCTTGTTGCTTTGGATTAAAGCATCTGCCAAGTAAATAAACATAATACCATCAAGAATTTGAAGTAGACCTGGCCATGTTGGCTATGTGGCAATATCATGTTAGCACCACGTGATCTCCTAGCATGCAGCTTCATCCTTGGATGGTCTGATAAGAGTTTTGTCAGGATGGAACCCAAGGTATGCTTGTGGGTGTATAGTAGACAATGGTGCAGGAGCTCATCTTAGAGATACCAAAAGCAGCAACACAATCTCATTATTCATACTACAGTTTTAAAGGGTGGCAGTAAGTAGGTAGAGGGTTGTCGGATTGATCCCAGCTCCTCCAGGCTCACGTTGTTTGCAGGACAATTCACTAACCTTGCCTGCTGGTGGTGGTTGAAGGGTCTGGTGGTGCCTTAGCTTCTGTTAGATGTGTGTAAAAAAAAGATGAACTATGAAAAATGACCTGAACAATGTTTTATGTCTCTTTCAGAGCAAACATTTTGACTTGCAAATGAAACCTTAAGTGTGTTAATGAGGGCTGCATATGGAGAGAAAACAGTCTCAATATATCTGTGCGTGTGTACTATTTGATTTGTAACTTGTGTTAACCTGTTTGTGTGTAACTTTGGGTAGTTGTAGCTGTACAACATGATTTGTAAACCGTAAATTACATTTTGTGTGTAACTTTGTGTACTTGTAAATGTGTCTTTAAATGCACACACAAATATCAACAAATCATAATTACAAAAAATATTTAAATACACACAAATAAAAATTACACAAACATTTAAATTCCACACACAGATTTTTTTACCTTCAACCTCACAAATCTAATAATTACACCTACAAATAGTTAAATACGTGTGTACAAATCACCTGTTACACACAGACAAAACTACATTTACACACAAATCAGTTTACAAGTGCACAAAGGGTTTTGAGACTCCTTTCACGCTTCCGGGAGCTCCACAGATTTGTGCGTAAGTGGTGCGTTTAAGTGCTGGTGGAAAGCTGGGTCTTTGAATTTTCTTCAGAGTCTAGTGTCTTCCTTCAATACCTTTTGCCAGAGGGGCATAGACGTTTTTCTGTGTAATAATTAATATCTCAGCACACCTTAGTTCTAACACATATATCTTTATTTACTTGTTATTATTCTATAAATGTTTATATAGGCATATATATGCATGTATAAGCCGTATAAATGTATTTAAACAGTTAAACACTAACAAATAAAATGACCACTAGGTGGTGTAATGGTCTGTTGGCTGATGAACACAGGCAGCCTCAGCCCTGAAGGCAGCCAGAGGCAGGAACACAGCGATGGCTGGGAATCGCGGTGGTCTCCTCTCTGAAGTAAGTACAAGTTACAGCTGCACTCTTGGCTAGCTGATTATAATCATACAGCCTGCCATGATTTTTAGATCATTGACCGTCCACCTCACATTTCTCTGTTAGCAGGAGCTAATGTGAGCTGAGCTAATTTAGCAGTTGGTATCTTTTATTTAATCTTTATATTTAGTGTCAGTATGGTTTAATTTAGCATTTTCTTGATCCATGAGAGTTAATGATCACCAAGCTAAGCTCTTTTTATTATGTAAATGGCAACTTGTGTAGCCCTTAGCCACGATCAGGAAAGTAGGAAGCTATCCCACCAAGTCGAGCTTTGCTGTTCTGTCTTTAATGACAAAACCATTTAAAAAAAAGGTCAATCACACACATATGCTTACAGTAAAACAGTAAAATAGTAGCCTATAATGTAAACGAAAAAGTAATGGCATTGTTTCCCACTTCACTAACAAGTTAAACTTAATGCACTGTGAATTTGATGATGCTCACAGCCAAAATAGGTATAAAATATCAATACCAGAGGGGCAACCAGTTATTGATTTGGTACAATGTGATTTTTTTTGTATAAAACGAGCTAATCTTGATGATTCAGTCACCAACTCCCCTCTCTCTCTCCCTCCCTCTCCAGAACAGCGACTTTGCTAAGAACCGGAAGACCTTCAAAATAAAAGCCTCCACAGAAAAGTCATTTACATTATATTGTACTGATGTGAATAATAACAAGTAAATAAAGATATATGTGTTAGAACTAAGGTGTGCTGAGATATTGATTATTACACAGAAAAACGTCTATGCCCCTCTGGCAAAAGGTATTGAAGGAAGACACTAGACTCTGAAGAAAATTCAAATGACCCAGCTTTCCACCAGCACTTAAACGCACCACTTACGCACAAATCTGTGGAGCTCCCGGAAGCGTGAAAGGAGTCTCAAAACCCTTTGTGCACTTGTAAACTGATTTGTCTGTAAATGTAGTTTTGTCTGTGTGTAACAGGTGATTTGTACACACGTATTTAACTATTTGTAGGTGTAATTATTAGATTTGTGAGGTTGAAGGTAAAAAATCTGTGTGTGGAATTTAAATGTTTGTGTAATTTTTATTTGTGTGTATTTAAATATTTTTTGTAATTATGATTTGTTGATATTTGTGTGTGCATTTAAAGACACATTTACAAGTACACAAAGTTACACACAAAATGTAATTTACGGTTTACAAATCATGTTGTACAGCTACAACTACCCAAAGTTACACACAAACAGGTTAACACAAGTTACAAATCAAATAGTACACACGCACAGATATATTGAGACTGTTTTCTCTCCATAGATGCACTCCACTCCTACAGCTGTGCAAACTGATCGCTCTTTAAAACTGCTAATGAGTACAATTTATTTTAAATGGAATGCAGCTCTCATTAATACTCATTTAATACTATTTAAAGTCAAGACGTCTGACATGAAAAAGGCCTGTTGTGAGTCCATCAGGTTAGCAATCATCTTTAAGGATGAATAGAGTTGTGTTACCTTTAAGGACAGTTAGATTCTAACAAATTAATGACCTTAAAACTCCATCACCGGACTTCAGCCTATATGTGGGACCAATAGGGCTCCATGCTGAAACCAGCCTAGGTCTTGTATTGGTTTCTACAGCGTTTACAGGATAATCGCTGCCTTTGAGTAAAGAAAACTCCTCTGACTGGTTTTGGGTTTGGTTTACCAACCTGTGTTTGATCTTATTGGTTGAAATTTGCTGATGAACAGATGATTCATCCAATCCCTTCCTGGGTATTTTTATGATTCAACCAGAAAAGGTGGCTGTTTTGTTCATGAGTGATGGTTGAATGGAGCGAGAGGTGAACCAACAGATACTTCTTGGTTGCTTCTGGCCTTTTGGGATTGGTGTTGCTGGAGAAAGGGATATCTGAGTTTCCTTTCTGGACCTGTGGGACCTGATCTGGGATGAGCAGTGGAAAATAGATTAGTGTTTTCAGATATCAGGCTAAAACCTTGTATTTTCATTTTCATAATTGTCATGGTTTTAAATAAATCAGCTCTAATGATCGTCCTCCACATCTATCATTGATTTTATAAATGAACATTCAATAAAAAGTGTCAAAAATGAGCTTTTTCATCACACAGTTCATTTCTTGTATAATTACTTAGCATAATTACTGCAGCAAGCTCTGATTCAAGGCTTTGCTGTGCAGAAAGGAAACATTAAGTTCTGTATTGTGCAGCAAACATCAAAAAGTGCATTAAACATTAGTCTAACAGTAATTTTCCAGCTCGTTTTTTTACTCTTGGCTTTGCTGTAAAAGTGAGACAATCAGTGTGTGAAGACCGCAGATAGAAATGAACTTTGAAGTGTTCAGTCGTGGAATGAGGTGTTTTTTTGTTAATTTGTGGGAACTGGTGGACAGAGTGAGCTGGAGGTGTTTGAGGCCTGTGGCTGCTCAGACCTGACTGCTGCTGTGTGTCTGGAAAACTGTGTCTCTGATCTCTGAACAGTCGTGACAGTGGCAACAGTTTTCTGTCTGAACTACTCTCTTCACAACTGTGAACAAAAAAATAATCATTTTATAAGACTGATTTTTAACGATTTAAAAACGTCGGAGGTTGTCTGCCTGACCCATCCATCATTAAGGTAGCCTAGAAGGGACAAACTAAGAGACAGAGCAAACTTTTCTTTTTATTATTAAAGCAGTTTGATGATTTAGCCACTAGTTGCTATATTATATATACACTAGATTTCTATGGGAAAAATACATTCAGCAACATTATCTGAGCATATCTGAATGGTAAGGCTTTTGCTGCAATTACATATTCGTTCAAAATTAATCAAACACATGTTGTAGGATAATATATACAGAAATTTACATTTTGCTACACAACTAGAATATCATCTTGCATCTCAACAATGTATAATATTATTTTTTTCAGGAAACGAGACAGGTGAAGGCTTCAGAACCCAACTGTAGACACAAAGAGACAACCTGCCAGTAATAAACACAGAATACAGCAAAGAGACCATGGAAACAAAAGGAACTCATAACTGGACACTGACTTTGATGAATGTGAGGAACAGGTGAGTTAAAACAAGACTGGAAGTGATATTACAAAATAAAACAGGAAGTGAAGGTGTCAAAACAAAAAATAACAACATTGATTCTCAAAAACCAAATTTACCTTTATAAGATGTTTATTTTATGATCTTATTTACCACCTTCACATATTCACTCTTGAAGTTATAGTTTGGATCTTTGAAGTAACACTGCGGCCAATTTCACATTACATTCATCATTTACTTGGGATTCTGTGGTTATCAGTGAGAGCAAATAGCAGCAATGGCTAGGTATAGCAAATCCAGTGCATCCTGAAGTGCAATATTTCTGTCAAATTAAAGGTGCTATAGCAAATTTGGTAAACAAATCAGCTTAAAACGTTTCGTTTTCATGTCTCTTAACAAAGTTCTAACAAAGTATAGCTAAAAATATATTGTGGTGATTAAAAAAAGAGAAAGAAATGAATAAAGTGGTTCCCTTGTCTAAAAACCTCAGCCAATCACACATTTTGGACCAAAAGCAACTATTGGACAATCCGGCTGTCTGTCTCACCAAAGCGCCTCACTTCTGCACTGCTTGGATCCTCCATTAATGCGTGCTGGAGCATTTTTCAGCAGAACATCCTGGAAGTGAGAGAAGGACAGAAACAGCCGGTTGTTAGCGCTTCAATTTTAGTAAAAAAGACCAGAGTCCCAAAAAGAAAAACACATTTTCAGCTAGTAGAAAGCAAAAAACGTTTGGACGTAGAAAGAGGAAAAACCAGGGTGAACATTAGCATAGCGTTTCAACGACTGGTGTTTTGCTGTCTCTTGTTACTGTGGTAATGTGCAGTCCCATGTCCAGCGGAGGCGCAGCATAGAGATTATAGCCGACGGGAGGGTGAGAGCTCTGGAACTGTGTTTGAGTAAAATAGCTAGCTCTACCTAGCTTATGTTTTCAGATTTGCTATAGCACCTTTAACCATGTAATCTAAAACCAGCAGTGGTGTAAAAGTCTTTAAATAGCATTCACATAAACTGCTAGGAAACTTTGAAGGCTGGAGTTGTTTCACTTTAGTCTTGGCCATGTTCAAACTAGCCATTAGCTCATCAGTCCTGCTAGACATGTACTCTGTTTCTCCAAACTGAGGTTGCTCAAAGAGCTATCAACAACACGTCTGCGCCGTGGCCTGGCTGTCAGCTGAACAAGCTCACCTAGCTTCTGTATTTCTAGATTTCAGGTTTACATTTTTCAGCAGCAGGTGGTGGTAACACATGTTCATCTGGTTGTTTGTTCATACGATCATTTGTTTCACAATGTCTTGTTCATTTATTTGATTATGAATAAATTCCATCTGTGTTTGTGTGAGAAACAAGCAGAAAAAAGCAATGATTGTGTGCGGTCCCACTCGTGTTCGTTTAAACACCCTGGAAACCATAAAACGGCCCTCAGTGGAGCGAGCCTTCACACAGCCTATCACTCCATTACCAGTCGCGCTGTTTGACTCGGGCCAATGTGCAAAACAGCTGTGGAAAAGGCCTCATGCCTTTTTCTTTAATAGACTGTCCCTCAAGAAATGTTTTTTCCTACTCTACTCATTTTTATCAGAAGTATAGAAACACCCACCCACTTCTGTCATGTAAGATTGGTTCCCCTCCAAGTATGACATGATGGAGCTCATCTGGATCGAGTTAGGGTGGGGCACCCTGTGGAGATAGAGTGGACGAAGAGTGTCATTACTGAATAGATAAAGCCTCATAAGCACGGCTGGGTTTAACAAAAACTTAGCTCGCTGCAAAACTTTTGCTTACAAAGCCGCCGTAACATGACACGGCATTGCTTTTGGTTTTTGCAGGTGCCGTATCTTCTCCTTTACTGCAATCTAATTTGGTTCCCGGAGCAAATTACGTGCTTTTCAGCATATTAAAGTCACAGTTTTGATAACGTTTTGGACTGCAAGTCAAAATCATCAACCCCTCATCTCTCACCCTTTTAAAATCTTAATATCATTAAAATGATTATTACTGTCTATGAACATAAACCAGCACATGCACTAAAGCCTTCAGTGTCCATGAAGTTAACCCAGCTCGTGAGGCCCGAGCTGCACATTGTGTTCAGAGGTAATCCTCAATAACTGGCAGCACATCTCTGAAGCTAAATCTGTGATGAAAGTTTCTATGAAGTCATTTTTTAAACAGGAAACAACAGATGTCAACAGTTGTTTTTGTACTTTGTGTAACAGTGTGTTGTTTCATGACTGAACAGCAGAATTTGCTCCAACACTGACGTCCCATAAGTCTCTGCAGGCACACAAGCACTCTGGTTCATTCAAAATAAACCAGTGTGCTCTTTTACCTTTTAATCAATCATCATTAATATAAATTTATTAATTTAATTGTATTTTCTTACTGTTTTCAAATGAGGAAAAAATGAAAGACTACTACTGAACTTTTGAGATATGGAAATAAACTTGTTTCACCCCCAAAACATATTGTTGCAATTAAACATATTTGGGTTTAGTCAGTAAAATCTTTTAGAGCTGACTCTTTATTTTTGCTACACACAAACTAGTATTTTTGGTAAATGTTTACATTTTTATTTCTGATATCTAATTGTTAAAACAAATTCAGAATGTAGAATAAAAACTCATTTAGTTTCAGGGACGATTAATTTGTTCTTGTTACTTATTTCTATAAAATAAGACAATAATGCTGATTTTAAACCTGGGAGGATAAAAACTGGTTTATTTAAGAAGTTATTTAAAACAAACTCAACCAACCCATTTAACTTGAGAACCAAAAAGAACAAAGATTAGGATGACTCAAGTTTTTCATATTATGTAAAAACAATGCAGATGCTTTAACTCTGAAAGAAGTATATTGACCATAAATCTGTCAAAAAATATCAAATTAAATTCTTAATTTCATTTAAAAATTTGACACTTTTAGATGTTACACTTGCATACAAATGACAAAAATATATAACAGTAAAAACTTAATCTCAGTATGTTTATGTTGTGCCAAAACAAATGTATTAAAGTTTTCTGTGTTTGATTGTATCTAGGTAAAAAATATTTCAAAAGAAACCATATGATAGAGCACCTCTTAGTCCCTCTATTTTATTGTAACATCAACTGAACATATATATATATATATATATATATATATATAAACCGGTACAAAAATCTTTTTTTAAATTAGGATTTTTGAATAAAATTCAAATGTTATTATCTTGTAGTGTTATTTTAATATGTTCATTTTCACTTTATTATCACTCTAATCCCCTTTGACCCTTTTTAATGTCTTTTTTCTCTCTTTGGACATCAAACAGTTAAAGTTGAGGTTGAAATCAAACAGCTTCTCCTACATGTGGAGGACTGTTGTTTTATAACACCTGAACCATGTAAAACTGTAAGGTGTGGGAGCGTGGATGGTCCAGTGGCTCAGCACAATGGAGGCTGAGAGGAGAAGCACTGCATTGTGGGTGTTTATGGTTCATTTGTTGATTGGTTTCCTGGTTCAGTCCTGATGGTTTCCCTTTGTCCTTTGGGAACAGCAGCTGTAAATCCCCTGTTGGATGACTTTATCTCTTTAAATGACATTTCCTTGTGAGCGATTTCTTTATAAAAAGTTCTCCACTTTCTTCTTTAATCTCTGGCAACAACCAGTCAACCAGAAAACATTTGAATTTGCGTCATAAAAGGTGACTTATGTGAGCACCTGTTTGTTCTTCTACCTCTGCAGCACTGTGTTTCTGCTCCAGGAGGCTTTAACTATCTCACCAGCCCCCAGAGGCTATTTAGAGTAGATTAGAGTCCATGTAATCATTTATGCTAGCAGACATAAAGACGTAGCAGAAATAGCTGACATTTTCACCAAGTCTTGTTTGATTATGAGGGGAAAATTCTGATGAGCGTCATCAGGCATGTTCCTGAGGACTTGTGCATGTTAAACAGCCATCAGGTCGATTCTTCCAGCCGGCTCTGATGCCAGTGCGGAGCAATCAGGCTAATTAGCCATGGCAACACTGATGAAATATTTCAGAGGGAGAGAAAGAGAAAACACAGGCTTGGGAGAACTGAATCAATATCATTAATCACAGACAGGAATCTGCTATTAATGCTGTGTGTTTTCTATTATATGCAGACGTCAGGAATGGAGATGATCTGAGCAGTACTATGAACCCTGCTGTCCTCAGCATGACCAAAAACACCAAGGCTCACTCTGAACTGTGCACCAGAGTCACTGTCATCCACTGAAAGGCCACAATAAATCAGACGTGTCACTATCTGTCAAGGCTGCAGTGGATGTGACAACACAGGTGCAGGTGTAGCAGAGCGCCTGAGTGAAGAGGGCTGAAGATGAGGATCAGACTCAAGGCTGCTATAACAGCTGTGGATTCATTTATTTATCACATCTTCTCATTTATTGTCTCCAAGGACAATATAAGTCACAACATTTAGTCACAACAACTTTTACTTAAAAGAAACGTTGATTTAATATTTATTTTATTGCTGGGAGGCTGAGGAAACAAACACTGATGCACACGAACGAACGTGACGACTTGTTATGGTGACATACAGTTTTTGTAAAGAGTTCATGAAAACACCCTGCAGATCACATTGTTAGTTTTAAGAATTATACACGTTGCACTCTGAAAATATCATTTGGTTTGCCTACACTTACATAGAAAACTACACGATTCATTATTGCAGGTGAGAACAGTAACTGTGCAAAGCATAGGCACAACGGCGTTAACGCTCTGAGAAAAATTTGCAGCTCTGCCTCCTTCATCCTGATCTGCAGAAGTGGGTAAAATACATTAAAGCTCATGATGTGCTTGTTAACTTAATTATGGTGTTTGGTTTTTTTTTGTCATGCTGAGGACAGCAGGGTTCTGGTCAGATAATTTAAACTCATATTTCATTTTATTTTAAATGTATTCCTCCAGGTCCCCCGCGACCCTCTGTGGAGGATGAAGCGGTTACAGAAGATGGATGGATGGATGGATGGATGGTATTCCTCCAGGTCCACTCACAGGTACGCACGACAGCAGTGGCGGTTCTAGACCAGCATTTGAGGGGGCCAAACCGGGCCCGGCTGCTTTTTTTTAGAGCAACAAAATTTTAAAACAAAAAACCTACAAACATTGTCTTTAAGTACCGTATTGACCAGCTAATTTTTAAATAATGGTGGTCAGTGCAGCAGAGGCATCAAGCAGGTGTCAGGCAGCCAGGAAATATGGAGTTATGGAGTGTAATGACCGAAGACGGAGCATTGTGGTAATGACGTTCTGTGGGAGAAGAAGGACTGCAGCATGAGATTGATTGACTGTGTGAGCACAGCTGATCGGAGGACTGTGAGTAAAAGCCTCATGCAGACTTTTGATTTGACATGTCATGAGTAAAGTTCTGACAGTTTGCATAACTATGGTATTTTTTTGCTCAGTTTTTGTTCAGTATCTTTAGTTTCTTTCCTGACAGAACCCCAAACACAATAGAATATAAATTACAGATCTTTGTGATTGCATTAATAGGCAAATATTAAAGGTCTGTAATTAAGATAATATTTAAACTGCTTCCTCAAAATTTCCACAAAAATAGTTTCTTAAAAAAGTGAATTTATTTTTTTTTGAAGATTAGTCTTGGAAAGGGGGGGGGGGGGGGGGGGGTTGTCTTATAATCAAGGTCGTCCTATATTCGGATCAATACGGTATTTCACATTTTAGTGTATGATTACAGCAATTTAACAACAGAAATTCAGTTCCAGTTACTTTGGACACAATACCTTCGATACGTTTCAAAATAAAACTATTTTGCAAAAATACTTTGATCTCTTGGTTAATATTTCAGCGACATGAAACAGTATTTGTCTCTAAAGCCTGAGACTCAGCGCTTAGCAGGGGGGCCACAGGGGGGCAGACGGAGATGATAATAAATAATTATAAACTATTCTGTTGCAAAATAAAATATTAGTAACTCTTGTAGATTTGGGACGAAATTAACAGATGATTATTTAGCCAACAAATACTGAGTGTATATAATAAAAAATATAGAACTAGAACAGACAGCACACATTGTAAAAGCAAACCTTAAAATTCCATTAATGTGAGACACAGCTGTAATCGTTACACATGGGAATTAATATTTTGAACAAAATATGTTTTTACTTTTATTAATGTACAACTGAAAGGATGTTTTCCCATTTGACAGAAGTAGAAGTAGAAAAATATATTGTTCACACAGTAAAAATATTACATGTTACAATGCTGAATGGTACCCGTCAGAGGAGTTTAGTCAAATAAACCCAGTTTAAGATGTTGAGTAGGATCAGGTTGTGCAGCACAATAAAAAACAGGATCACTAAAATATCAAAACGAGTAAATTTAAAGGCAAAATTTTGTTCAGAATATTTGTAGGAAATCCTACAGCTTTTCTCTCAGTTTTTACTTTAGGTCACCTCCTAAATTCACTAAACCTGCTCAGATAATCAGTATTTTAACAGTTCTGTCATCAGTATAGCTATTAGTCCTGTTTATAACGACATCGCCTGTCTGACATCAGCTGAACAAACCCTCTGACGAATTCATGACAACAAAATGAAATCGTTTTATCTGATCGGTTCAGATGTAGTTTTCCTTTCACCCACATTTTTTATTCCTCATTTGTTTGTGAAAGTGATGAGTCAAAGAACTAAAAAAAAAAAAAAAAAAAAACCTTAGTGGGGAAATCCCAGCAACCAATAACTTTACAGTTTAGGAAATATTAAGATAAATGACCTAAAAAAATGATGTTTTTGACAGCTAGCCACTGAGATAAGCTGCAATAAAGCTACTTCTGTTTTCCTGCTGGAGGATTTGAGCTCATGTGGAGAGCTGTTAGAAACAAGGTGGACCGACCCAAATATTCTGACTCCATAATACAACAGGGCAGCCCCCCAGAACAAGACAATTTGGCTTCACTTATCATCAACAAATGAAGACCGAGATGCGTTGTCCAATCAAGTGTTTTCACTAAATATGAACTCCATCAGGTGTAAGTGGGTGGCCGGTTTTATTTAAAGATCAAAGTTTTATCTGCACATATTTGTGTAAGTGTACCGTTGCATGAAAAAAGGAGGTTTTTGAAGACTTGGGCATAAAGTTGTTGATGTTCAACAGGCTGGAAGAGTTACAAAACAACTTCTGATGAGTTCAGCCTTCAACACTCCACTCAGATTGTGTCCAAACGGAGGAAATTTAAGAGCATTGTTTCTTTGTGGCCCACTTTTTGAATGGTTGTCTTCCAGTTGGCAGATCAGGAGTTAAAATTCCCAGCCGTCCACGTGTCAAAGAGACCTTGGGCAAGATAATAAACTCCCCATTGCCCCCAATGTGTTTATGGGTGTATGATGAAGAACAAAAAGTGCTGTATTTATAGTCTCGAAATATATAGTCCAAAGTGCAGCATGAGTGAAAGAGAAAACAGATTGTAAAACTACTTTGTAGAACCTGGATACAGTTAAAAATGTGGAGTACTTCTGGTTTTCATGTAGTCCTGATGGTACGAGTTATTTTTCAGGAATGAGATTAAACAGTACACTGCTGACACATGAAGCAGACAAACTAACAAAAAACACAAGGTAACGAGCTGAAATATGCTTCATATCATTGAGAAAATGTTTAGAAAAGGAATTTCTGTCATTTTTTCACATGCATCTAGAAATATGTGCTCACAAGTTATAGCACAAATATGAAAATGTTAATTAGAGCTGCTTGTTATCCATTCAGAGCTATAATGTTGAGAGTCATTCTGTTTGATTAGACAACATTTAAAATGGATATCATGATTAAAGAAAATGAAACAATAAATATATTTGTTGTTTAGATGTGTTGAGGAATGGGGCCCAGAATGCAAACATGGAGTTGGAGCAAAATTACAAAAACTTAAAAACAAAGGGGCAGCAACCAAAGCTCATGGCAGACAACAGGGACCAAAACAAAATGCACAAGACCAAAACTGGATACAAGAACTCAAGCAGCACTGGTGAACGGTATTATCAGATGGAGAAACTAGGGAGTATAAATACAGGGAGCTCTGGTATCTCTATCTTAGGAGGCTGTAGGTCCCAGCCCCACCACCAGATGTCACTGTTGTTCACTTAAGAGAATCAGTGGAAAAGAACAGTTTGTTTTAATAATATTGTATAAAAACGTATTCTGTTACAAAGAAGATTCTGTTATAAATGTTTGTATAGGTAATAAATAAAAGAACAAACTGAACACAAGAATGAACAACAAAGAACTAAACTAAATAATGATGATGAGGTTAGATGGTGAGAAACAAAAACCATGAGAATTTTTTTCACCAATTTAAAAATGAACGAGCGTTTGACTGGTTAATGTGCACGAACCATTTCACCAGAAAACACAAAAACTCCTACAAATGGAACATTTGCCACGATCAAACCTTAAAGCCATACTCAGTAGCCAGGTAAACAAACAAGGTCTCGCTAGCTATTTTACAGAAACACGTCTCGGTGAACTCACCCCTCCTGTCGGGTAAAATCCATACGCCAGCCTCCCGCCGACATTGGGACCACGGTTTGCAAAGGTGACAAAGCAGAGTATAACTCCAGCCGCAGAAATGTTCCCCCAGCTTTTCCTCTTTTCACCCCCAAACGGTTTTAGCTTTCTGCTAGCTGAAAAGGTGCTTTTTGGGGGGGACTCTGGTATTTTTATCTTAAAATGGAATCACCCGCCAGCTCTCTGTCCTACTTCTACTTTCACTTCCGGGATGTTCTGCCCCAAAATGTGTCAGGGCGGATTAATGCCAATCCAAGCAGTGAGGAAATGCGGCAGACAGACAGCTGGATTGTCCAATCCTATCGTTCGGTCCGAACGATAGGATTGGCTGACGTTTTTAGAGAACTGCGGGACAACTATTTTATTGATTTCTTTTGTTTGTTTGTTTTAGTTCCACAATATATTTATGGCTATATTATATTAGAATGTTGTTAAGAGGCTTTTAAAAATTTGTTAAAAGCTACATTGTTTACCTGGCTACTGAGTATGGCTTTAAGAAGCTGCATGGAGGACTGTGAGTAGCATAGCTGCTGCCCTACCTCATATCTTCAGCACTTGGTGCATTGAGGCATGCTTGTTAACTTGTCACAGGGCTGAGAATCACATCCTCTGTAGTCGCGCTCTTTTTTCCTCTCCGCCCTTTGCAATTCCCGACTTTGATGTAGCACTGCTGGTTATGCCATATTTTTCTTGGCGTTTAAACCCGAATGGAAAATCCAGTGTAACAAAGTTCTCGTTGCTGCCCAAGCGCATAGATTAAACTTTTTATGTGACTTTAAAAGATGGAGGACCTATTTAGAGGTGACACTGGCACTTTAATTCCCCTCTAATCCCTAACTCAACACAGAGCTTTTTTGCGAATGAGAAGTCTCTTCCACAGTCTATTTAATGCCGGAGCTCTCCTTTGTATGGAGGTGGTGACATCATCACCGCAATACATGTCCATTATCAGCCACCTGACGACATGTGGGCTAGTTGAATCTGTTGTCATGGTGATGGAAACACTGCAGTATATACACAATGCATTTCCGCGACTGCAGCATCATCTGGAAGTGTGAGTTTAGATTCTTGTAAGTTCTACAGGTTGGGTTTTAGAAAACATCAAGACCGTCTACCCAGCATTAAATAAAACTCAACTGAAACTAAATCATAGCAGCAGCAGTGCCATTGTTAGTAGCCTGAAGTCAATCCAAGCCAGATGTACAACATTTGCTCATAATATTGAGCTTACATGACCATCCAAGAGAAACATGTTTCTACCCATTCAGTTGCTGTTTCCCATCAAATGAATCACACACACATTAAGAGGAATTTGTGTTTGCACTCCTTTGACAGTAATTACTTATGTTGTCAAATTTATAATAGTATTTGGAATGGCATGCCATAGCTGGCATTGAGGTTAGTGTGGGTATAGTCTGCAGCCTGTGGGACTGAATGCATCTATTTGCAACAGGAATATTTTGGACATCATGAACTCAACAAGGATTTGTGGCCATGCTGAGAGCTGAAGCACCCCAACCAAGTCCGACTCATGAGAATCTTCCTTCCAGGCAGCTGTCGGTCTGGCTGGTGGCTCCTGACAGCAGGGGGACTGTATCGCTGCAGGGAGAGACAGAGTCAGCTGCCAGGGTGTATGTGTCGTTGCCAGTGGAAAAATGGGGCCTAAAATTTTAAATTCATCAGTGGAAAGATCTTCAGTGAAACCAGCTTTCCTCCCGGCTGACAACAGCGGCTGTTGACCCTAATAAATAATTAAACGCAAGCAGAATTAAAGCATACAAAGTCCACACAGCTGAGATTTGATTCACCGCCATACTTCTGTGCAGCCCTAAATAAAGACAAATTACTTAAGCTTTCCTTATACTTGGTAACTCATAACTCATAGCTAAGGCTAAACCAACATCATTTATGCTAGCATGACTTTGAGGCAGCCATGCATGGATTCCTAACATAGATACAACAAGGTTACCGAATTACGGTATTTAAATTGTAAACTGTCAAAAACATTTGCATGTATCTAAATGCACGTTGTATAGCAAAGCAAAAACTAATCACATTTAATACAATATGAAACAAATAAATATGATACAATGATGTGACGTGATTCAATACAATATGATGCAATAAGACACTATGCAACAACATGATACATTTTAATTCAATGTGCTTTGATACAGTGCAATATCATGCAATTTGATACAATATATTGCAATAAAAAACATTAGGAAATAATGATACACCGTAATGTGATATGATACAATACGATATAATGGGATGTGAAACAAAATCATACAAAACGATACGATATGATACAATACCTTGTTGCAATACATTACAAACAATACAATATATGAAATGATGTGATACATTATGATACAATATACATTAAAATACATTTGATGAGACACAACGTAATACAAGATAAAAGATGATTTATGACAACGCAATACACTGATGCACTCTGATGTGATCCAATGCAATACAATAAAATGTCATAAGACACAATATGATATGAAAAAACACCGCATATATATTACAGTTTTATATATTATTGCTATGAAACATACCTTTGGAACTGTTGACAACATATATGCATTTTTTATGTAATTATTTAAAAAATAGTTAATAACCCAGCATGAACTGCTGGCATGAGATGGTTTGCTGCAACTGCCAGTTAATTTCTCTCTAATGAGTATCAACTTGTAAGACATGCAGCTTATGCATCACTTCTATTTTTACAAGCAGTGTCAGCTAATGAAGTGTTGCTGCTGGCACAGGCAGAGGTATGAAATGGCACATGTGCCCGGGGTATGCACATGCCCGTCTGTCTATCTGTCTTTCTGCACTTCAAAGGCACATATCAGATACAGCAAACTGGTCCAGGTTTCTTAAGGGTGCAGACGAGGTCAACATCATACTCTGTGACTACTAACCAGCCCCCCTGTGGCTCCAGATCGCATCTGTTACATTCCTCACAAAACAGAGAAAAACACGGTCACTGGGTTTGTTTTGGTAACCTGGATCATGAACCACTTTAAGTGCCTACATCACAGGGCTTCAAACGAGAACGTTGGGATTACTTAATGTCGTTTACAACTCAGTAACTGTGCCACCTTTGGCTGCCTTTTCTCGTTGCGCTGGGATCAGTCCCTGCATTGCCACACCAATAAATCCCTTTTCAACTCGTATGTTTTTGATTTGCTCCTTGTACCTGAAACTTTTCCTTTTATGTCAGCAACCTCACTTTCATACTCCCTGATCTTCTATACCTATGCTTTGTTTGCTCTCCTGTCTGCTCCCCACTCGTTCCTCCTCGGCTAACCTTTTCTGCATCCCTCTCCCTCCTACGTTCATCTTTCTGTTCTATTTACTGCACTCTGACACCCTGACTTTCTGCTTTTTGTGTGAAGTCAGAACCTGCTCTGTGATCTCGTACACATTGAGAGCTTCAGACTTTTTTCATGCAGAAATGGGGAAAATAAAACATGTATTTTCAGACAAGAAAGCTTAAAAAACAAGCAATTTGAAACATAAATTGGTGATTTTGATGAGGGTCTTTTTTTCGTCTGATCCATTAATCAAAATATCAGCATGTAAACTTGGAAAGCATTCATTTTGTGTGGTTCTAATGGGTTCCTTGTGAATGATTGTTCAGTGTGGTTGAAGGAGACAGATGAGCTGTTGTCACCCAGAGTTTCTTTATGGCACATTACTGCTCTGTCAGAGCTCAGTTCTTTGCATGACCTGGCCATGACGGAGTGGTACACATCTGGAACCAGACTTCTGGTGAATGAGTTAAACTTCTTGTATTTTTTCAGTTATAACCTCAGATAAATACAGGCTCTACAATCTGGCAAGTGATGGTCAAATTGTAGAAGAGATGAAAACCAAGATGTGCTGATTTTTGCAGGCTTGATTCCTCATTTTTGCTTTTCATACAGTGGGCAAGAAGGTTGTGAAGTTTATTTATGTTCTAATAGTTCCATATCATTAATCCTGAGAGCAGCTAACTGATAGAGGTCATTCTGTGCGCGTGTGTGTAGGCAGAGCGGTGTTTATTCATGAGGATGAGTGACGGACACCAGTGAGGGAAGGAGGCTGACTTGGTCCCAAGCGAACCTGACGTGTATTTGCGTCAACAGGACTGGATCATCAGAACCTAATGAGGCTTTCCTCCATCTACCTCAGTCTATTCCCCGCTGGACCATCAGTGAGTAATATGCTTTGTGAAGCAGTATGGTGGAAAAATAAGGATGTTTGGTTACTGCTGTTATATTCACCAGTAGCGTGCTCAATGTTTGATGCAAAACATCCAGAAGATCGTGATCCATTTTATCTTTGCATGTGAAATTGTGCTCAAACGAATTTGCAAAGAACTTGCAGCTGATATTTCTGCACCACTGTTGGTTAAAAACAGAGCTGCAGTTCATTGTGGACTGGGAGGGACTATGGTGGGGTCAGCATTGTGGCCTACTGACTATACATTACTGCTGGACATCTGACCAGAACAAGGAAGTTTAAGCCAAGTGATGACTGGTCTGTCATTTCTACACTGCCTGTCCCAAAAAACAGGCATGCTCTGATATTTCATTGGACCACTTTTAGATTTGAATATAGAATGCATTTGCTATGGCATTGTGTCAATGAGCTTCTGCAATGTCACATTTCTGTTCAGAGATAAGGACTTTTTGCCAAGCTCTTGTAGAGATGATGGGAGAGTCGGACCGCTGTGCAAATTCATCTCTAGCACCTTCCAAAGATTCAGTGGGTTGAAGGTCTAGACTCTGTGGTGGATATAATTTCTCCTGATCCCTGAACCACTGGTTCCCAATATGAGCTTGATGACTCCTGACCATCAGGGAAGAAGAAATCTACTAATGGCACAACCTGGTCATTCAGTATATTCAGGTTGTCAGCTGACCTCATTCTTTGGGTGCATCATATTGCTGAACCTCAACCTGACCAACTGCAGCAACCCCAGATCAGAGCACAGACGGGTACAGTAGGCGCTAGGCATGATGGGACATCACTTCATGTCCTCACTTTCTAACCTGATGCTCCCATCACTCTGGAACAGGGTAAAGTTGGACTCATCAGACCACATGACCTTATTCCATTGCTCGACTTCAATCATATGCTCACTAGCAAACTTAGTATAAAAATAACAATAATAATTTAATAATGCATTTAACAGTTCTTAACCCAGTTTGATTGATTCATGCCAATAACTTGACCCTTATCACAACCACAGGATGTGCCTTCACACATGGTTGTTTGGGAAATGAGAAACTACTCAATGCAAAAGTGAGAGGTAAATAACTTGTTGCGAGCTGAAACATGATAATCTATGAAGTAATTATCCAGTGGGAGGCTCTTACCTATTTGCCTTGTTAAGTCCAGGTGATCTATGTCTACGTTGTGAGCCCCAGTCGTGTTGCAGCCCTGAACAGGAAAAAGTGAATTAATGTTAAAGTTTTAACAACTCTGTGAAAAAGTTTGAACTCATTCCTTTTTTTCTTTATATTTTTAAATTAAGAAGCCAGACTTTCTTTGAATCTTTTAAGGCGGTCTGATCAATAGTTCTCAGGATACTATGAAGGTTTCTTTGGACTTATTTTTATATCATTTTCAGTTCAATGTCTAATCATGTGTTTATATTGGTTAAAACAATTAACTCTGACCTATCAATCATTCAAACAAAAAAAGACTCAAAATGGATGAACTAGTGTTTTTATGACACATAACAGACAACTTAGTAATGGACCACTTTAAAATGGGATCTTTATGCATTTTGTGATTATTACACTGAGATCTGAATCTATAAAAAATATAAGAAATAATCTTATAAGTAATTCTTTCTTCTTCCTCCTTCATCCTGGCATGGTGCTGAATTCTCTCCATAGTGACGCCTGCAGAAGGAAATACTAACAAAAGCCTCCAGACCTCACTGCTAGCCAGCTAGCAGGCCATCTGCTAATAAAACACCTGTTTTGTCACTAATATTTTTTAAAAAGTGATTTTTTAGACAGGCCTTTTCTTGCATTGCTGTTCTGTTTTAGCCAACATGAGCCTGTCTTCTACCTTTCTGCTCATGTCTTATTAAGACAAACTGATTCTAGACCTGCTAAACTTTGCTGCATGTCTTATGTCTAAAAAGGACTACCTTTAAACAATTCACTGGCTCTTTGCTCCCATTTATCATGAACATTATCCATAACATAACAGTAATTTGTTTGATCACCAATAATCCAGCTTCAAACAGATTTATTATAAAGTCCTACAGCATTTGTTATGAGTTAAATCATCCTTTTTTAACTTCAAGACAAAGAGACGTTTTGAGCAATGGGCAACCAAGACACATGCTCATGTTTCCCATATGGAAGATGCTACAAAAACTAATACAGTTCAATGGAAACATTTTAGCACCAACAGGGACCTATTTTTTTCAATTTTTTTAAAGACGTGACTTTAAGATATTATTTATCTGCTGCAGATATTTGAACCTGACTTTTATTATTTTGTTCTCCACTTTTGTCCTCATTTTTAAACACAAGCTGAGCTATACTCTGTTATGTTCTAGTACAAGTACTGGACAGAAGATAAGTGAAAAAGCAGCCAAAGGAAAACTTTGAAAGATTTTTAGAAAGACTGGAGAATCACTTTAAAAGATTACATCAGCATATGTTTGCATGTTGGCAACATATTTTAAACAATAGGAAAATTAAAAAAATTTTGCACACGGCTGTAGTCTTGCAGCTTCACAGCTTTTTGGGAAACAAGGCTGCTTGTTGTGTCTGCGTCAAGGGGAAAGACTCCTCTGGCAAAGATAGAGTCGGCGTCCTTGAGGAGCAAGAATATAATACAAAAACAAACAGCATCTCAACCTGAGAGATGATAGATTTCCCAGCTGCCCTCTGTGTCCAGTGCAGCACTGTTTTCTCTCTGTTTGTATCCAACTGATGGTACTTAACAACCACTTCCCATTCACGCAGCCAAATAACTTATACGGCTACCGTTAACTCTATTCATGGAAAGTCAATCGAAGGTGATGAAAGTGGGTCTAAATAAGAGGATTGGCTTTTTGTTTGACGAGAGAAGGCGTTATCTCCTGATGCAATTTTCCATAAGTTGTTTCCAGCGGCGATGAGGTGGTTGAGCTTTCAAACAGGATCTTAAACGCAACAAAGCTGCTGCGGCTCCCCCCTCTTTTTGATGCTCTGCTCTAAATATTATCATGTGGTTCAACACAGTGTGTCACTTTATCACTTAGCAAAGTGCAGCTCAGCTGTTTGATGACAAGCAACAGAGAGCATGAACAATAACACTGATGAAATGCAATTTTCTGTTTAAATCCTGTCTGCATCAAAGCCCTGAAAGGAGCTCTGCAGAGGTCTTCAAGGACATGGAGGAAAGTGGCTGACATGCACGCAGCGTAATGAAATTCCTTTATTAAAACGCACGTAGTTCTCCTATGTGGTGTGGCCATTGAAGTTTCCATGATTGTCGAGGACACAAACAGGTCTCCGCCCTTGAGCACATTTATTTTCACACATGCTGGGCGAGGTGTCTGCGATTCCTCCCTCTGCCCTGTCATCGTTTGTTCTGCTGCTGAGGGTGAATGTGAGCAGAGGCTCAGCACCGACTGCTTTTTGAGGGCTTCTCCTTGCTCCAGCGAGCGCCCGCTTGCTGATGTCACAGCAACGGTTTTCCAGACGTCTGAAGCCCGCCGTGTCCATTGGAGGGGTTGAGAACCAGACTTTGAGGCTCTGCAGTCGTCCCCGGGAGTCAGAACATGTGGCCGAATCCACAAACGGCATGCATTATTCTCCCTAATTCCAGCCTGACACAATCATGGATGCATAATACATCAAAACAAGACATTTCTCTGTGCAATTCATTGGTGTTAACAGGTTAAATTTAGAATGCGTTGAGCTTTTCTCTGTGCTGTGTTAAGGTAAATTGCTAATGACGTGCATGACCATAATCTGTGAAGTCATAGCTGTGTTTTCTTGTACTGGTCTGCTTCTCTAATTACTCCCGTGCTTATGTCTGATTTTTGCACACACACTTTTTGCCTAAATGTGGGGAAACTAAAAAAAAAACAGCTCTTTGATCACCTGGATGCACACCAATGACAATATGTTGCGATGAGCGCGGACTTTCCAATACGTGCTCCATATTAACTTCAAACGGATGCACGCATGATGAATTCCCTCGTTCAGACGCTGAAGCATGCTGGGAATGAAATGGAAATCCTATCAAACTCAATACTGCGTCGTCCCACGGTGTTGCAGGACAACAGAAACAGACATGAAGTCTGCAAACACAAACAATACCACCATCCCCGTTATGCACACATGGAGACGCACGCTAAAATTAATCACCGTCCCAAGTGCGTAGCATCGTGAATCAGCCATGACCGCGGAGCACAAACTGCATGGCAGAAGAGTCTCAGGGGTCAAATGAAATGCACACTCTAAGTGCCACTTCATCCTCAAGGCAGCAGCTAAAGAGCAAACTCGTTTAACACCAGAACATTGTGCGCCTCTCGCCTGTTAATAAGCCAACACGATGGTTTGTTGTAAAACCCATGATCCTTTCGCACGTTTCTACCGCCACGCATGACTTCCCCCCAAACGGGCTCTTCTCCAGCCCCTACTGTCTGTTTATGTAGACTACCACCGGGGCGGCAAGGAATGCACTTCTGCTCACACATATCTCTGGGACGGGGAGTCTGCCTCGACCTGCTGATATGAGCTGTTTGTGTTTTGCTTACACACACACACACACACACGCACGCACACACACACACACACAGGGGTAAATGTTTTGATTAAAAGGCCGTTACTATTTTGCTAGTCACAATGACTTTGTAGCGGAGGGGTTTTGCAGCCGTGCTGATGGATGGATTGCCGCTCCCTGCCTCCAGTGAGCGGTTGACTGAGAGAGGAGCTGTCATCGCCCGGCTGCCGACACCGTGGCTTGAAGAGAGGAGAAGGCGGGGTGGTGGTGGAGCTGGGAAGGCAGAGGGAGCGAGGAACTGGATGGAGAGCCAGTGAAAGACAACGTGTTGAAGTGGGAGAAGATATGAGGGAGAGGACTGGGCCTGGACTCAGAGGGAGGGGGGAGGGAGCATATGTGTGTGTGATGGAGGAGAGGTCAGCTTTGGGTGCAGCTCACCTCACACCCTTCTCCCAGAAGGCACTGCTGCAGAGAGGGGTCTGCATGACGTACATTAGGAAAGGCAGGTGGTCCTAGAGAACGCAGAGGCTCTGCCTAAATGGTCCCATGACGTGATGAGGAGTTTCACGGCGCTCCGTAATGGAGAGACAATTACACTTGTCTTTACGCATTGTGTTGGATGGAAAACGTCAGGGGATGACGGCAGCTCATAAATCTTCAGGACAAAAGCAATATATGACATTGTTCTAAAGAGACTGAGGGTCGGGGAGTAGTTGCACGTGACTAACCAGAGAAAACCACAGTGGCTTTGTCAATGTTCTGCAGGATGTCCTTGTTTTCATCTCACAAAGATGACTGTGAGCCAGGAAAAACACTAATCTATGTTGAAACAAGTCTAATTACCCTAATAATTAGATACCTTGATGTTCACTCTCACTTACTCATTACACAGCTTCTCCTTTGATGCATTTATCAAAACTTGCAGAGCAGGTTAAAAACTGTTAATGAGTACAAACTCAGTCAGGAAAACGCGTGCTGAAAGATGGGTGAACTGTGGCGATGAAGCTGCAAGTTGTTGGCCTTACTAAAGTCTCACATCGCCTCCTGCTGGGGAGTCTTGCAAACTGCATGAAGTGCAGAAGATATTTTCATTTAACTTCAAATTTAGAGACTCAAAGTGAAATAAATGACAGAAAACTATAAAAATGGCACAAAATGCAAGTTATAATATATTATAATTTAATAACATAAAATATTAGTTAAACATATACCAGTAAAAGCCATAAACTATTTTAAAAATGTTTTCTCTTAGTGGAACAGCAGAATGTGGACAGATTGAAACTCATATGTGCGATCAGGTCTGTCCTCCTCTTGCTTGTCAGTGTTTAACAGACAACTTGTCGTCAATTGTTCACTGATTACAGCTAGTTTTGGTGTTGATGGTGGATTAGCTTCAAGACCAACCGGATTAACTGCAGGGTGTAAAGGTTGCCTGTCATCAGACTGAACCTGACACCCTGGAGACAATCCTAGTTACCTCCTCCACAAGGATTACACTCATTAAAGTCCTTTAACTTTCATCTTATGTGTAAAAGAAAATCACTTTCTGATCGATTCAGCCAGGACGAGCTGAGGCTGCTTGGGCAAACAGAACCACAATCCTCTGGATTCCTCATTACTTTTCATGAAATTAATACTTTCTTTTATTTATAAACCCAGTTGCCTATAAAATCATAGGAGCAAATAACAAACTGCAACGGTTTTCAAATAATTTCAATTTTATAATTACCGGAAAATAATCTGTCACAAAAACTGCAAACCTCTACAGCTTTAGATCAAACGAACGCTTGAAACAAACAATTTTAAGAGTATTAATTGGGACTCATCTGGCATTAATATCAAGTCAATCTTTGGGAAATTGAGGTGAACCAATGAAAAACAAGAAATGAAAAGGACCTCTGAGTTGTGATTTGGGTCTCAAACTGACAGGATCTGCTCGCTGTTATTTATTCAGTTTAGAATCATACTCATTAGTTTTGTTCGTAAGTGTAAGTGCAATCAGAATTCAGAATGGTTTAAATTGAAATACAGTCCCCCCCCCCCCCCCCCC
>SSNR01000191.1:520389-536258 GCA_006937965.1 Callopanchax toddi
CCCCCCCCCCCCCCTAGAAAAATGAACAGCATTAAATATTATTATGAAAGAAACCACTGTCCTTCTTAGGAGGTGCTGGAGGATATTTAACAGAGTTAATATGCCACACATGTCAACTGGCTTTTTATTCAAACTTCTATCAAAATCAGCAATCATGGAAAAAATCAACACTTACTGTACTGCACAGACAATAGAAATATTTAAATTTTTTTTTTTCTTGAGAAATTGAATTCAAACCAAAGTATGAAAATGATTTAGTTTGACTTTATTGAATTTATGTATATGACACACACATGAGTGTTTTTTTAGTTTGTTGTGTGACCTAATTGGATTACATCAGCATATATTTTTTAAAATTGTGCTATGCAAATAAACTGAGACTGCATTAACTAATGTTTAAAGGTGTTGTAACAGTGACAAGAGCTTTTATGTTGCAAATTGATATTCCGTTGCTGCAATTCTGTGAATTATAATTAAAACCGGGATATTGCCATTATTTTTTCATCTTTGAAACATGTATCTAAATTGAACACGTTTATTTTCAAAATTCTGATAAACTGTTTCATGGTTTAAACTAAAAACCAGTGTAAAAAAACGTCCTCTTACCCATCCTTCCTGCTTTGGTAAAGTCAGTCCTATGAATCGATCTCCGATGTCGCGGTTGAACAAATGTCAGGAATAGTAATAGAGAGCAGATAAGAGTGGCGGTATGATGGAATATGGCTCTCTCCAGAGGTTTGAGATGCTGTCAGAGGGTTTTCTCCTGGATCCCTGTTCTCATTATAACCGCCGTCGTGTTGTGGTCGTATTATGCTTATGTTTTTGAGCTATGCCTTTGTGAGTATGACCTATTGTGTTTCTCTTGTTTCTTCAGAAACATCGCAGATTAGCGCACATCAGTGGCAACATAAACGTAATTGACAAGGTTGAAGCTAGAAGGCGGAAGTAGCTTAAAATGTGTTTTTTAATGTGTAATTGTAATTTTTCTTGCCTTCTAAGAATTTCAAGTTAACGCTGGTTTCATAATTGCAATAAGATAATTTAGCTAGTTCGTGTTAGCCTCTAATTTATAAGTGATAAAACGTATTTTGTTAGCGTCTACATTAGCTTGTTTTAAAAGCCTCTGTGGTTCTTTTTCTTTTTGGCAGTTACAATCAGTAATGCTTTGGAAAAAGGTAAGCTACCTCCTATATTTTATTCCAATCAGTGTGAACAATAAAACTCTAAATGTAGCTTATGCCATGCTGTTTTCTGTTTTTTTTTTTTTTTTTGTTCACAGTGGTTTATTTGCTGGTGTTTCATGTCTGTTTTGTGATGTTCTCCTGGACCTACTGGAAGTCCATATTTACCCCTCCTGCTACACCATGCAAAAAGGTGGCTTGGAAATGAGAATTTGGTTAATTCAATATAATTATGTTATTTACTCAACTGATTCGCTCTGATTTTTGTTGTTGTTGTTTAGTTTCAGTTATCATACTCAGACAAGCAAAGATACGAGATGGAAGAGAGGCCAGATGCTCAGAAACAAATCCTCGTTGAAATTGCTAAGAAGCTGCCCATTTTCACCCGAGCTCAATCTGGAGGTGAGGTATCCTGTCAGATGATCCAAATATCACAGCCATATGTCTAAACATAATCACAGTCTATTGTGTTGCGCATAATCAGTGTTTGGTGAAAGCAAGTAATACAGAGCAATTAGCCGTGTGCTCTCCTGAGCATCCAGAGTCATCAGCCAGTGTGTCTTTTCATTAGTGCTGATTGCTAACAGTAAGTTCTAGGTCGCAGGAAGTGTGTGAAGGGGATGCTCAGCTCAAATGTCGCCCATTCAAATAGCCGTCCTCTTGTCTCCAGCTATCAGGTTTTGCGACCGCTGCCAGGTGCTGAAGCCTGACCGCTGTCACCATTGCTCCGTTTGTGAAACGTAAGCTTCTCTTTTCACCCCAATACATTCACCTGAGTAAGATTGCCCCAAGCAAGGAGGTATTTTGTGGTCAGGAGCTGTTGTGATAGTTGGAAAATGTTGTTTTGAAGGAAGGCTGCCTCTTAGAAATTAGATCCTTGAGATCAATCAGTGCAGTACATCAGCAAAAAGAAGACAACTGATAGCTGCCAGCATACATGTAAGATTAGGAGTAGCTGGACAATTAAGCAAATTGCGATTTAAATAGTACTAGGATATTTGCAGCTTTCCTAGATTACTGTAACAAAGAGAGTCTTATGAAAAGCATTCATACTTAATATTTTTATGAAGTTGTGATTTATTAAATACTCCCAGTGTGCAGACTCTTGCATGGCCTAATTTTAAGATAACATAGTATAAAAAAATGTATTTTTTTCCCTTTTAAGGTGTGTCCTAAAGATGGACCATCACTGTCCCTGGTCAGTAGAAACTTTCTGAAGATTATAATTTATAGTGAAAAATGTATGTTCTTACTCAACATTATATTTTTCTCTCTCAGGGTTAACAACTGTGTTGGTTTTTCCAACTACAAGTTTTTCCTTCTTTTCCTCGCCTACTCAATGCTGTACTGTATATACATCGCAGCAACAGTTTTTCAGTATTTCTTCAAGTTCTGGGTGGTAAGTGTTGCTGCTGACCCACTCATCTTCTGACAATGTCATCCTCACTGTAAAATTAAATGAATTTATTGATAACAAATGCCAAAGGTTGAAGTTGTTCGTGAGGAAACCCGTGACTCAAGCTCTCGTTCCTGTTGATCTCTTTCAGGGAGATTTGCCAAATGGACCTGCAAAGTTCCACACCCTCTTCCTCATGTTTGTGGCACTCATGTTCTTCGTCAGCCTTATGTTTCTCTTTGGCTACCACTGCTGGTTGGTGGCCAAGAACAGATCCACTTTAGGTGAGTTTTTTTTTTTTAACCTCAAGAAGATTCCTTAGTTTCTGACAGAATTCTGACCCACATCTTTTGTGTCCTGCTATAGAGGCCTTCTCAGCTCCAGTTTTTGTCAATGGACCAGACAGAAATGGCTTTAATGTTGGCATACGGAGAAACCTGCAACAAGTATTCGGAGAAGATAAGAGAATATGGTTCATTCCTGTTTTCACAGGGTGGGTTTTCAGTCTAATAAATAAACTCAAATAGTTTTTTGGTTGAGTTTTACTAAGTAAAACAAAAAAACCTATTAAACTGAACTTCTAATTACAGGGAATTTAAATCAAAGCATCAAAGATGGTTGATGGATAATAAATTTACATGTCAAATTTGTTTGAGAATGCATATCTCTCATCATGTTTCCTGCCAGTTTTAAACTAAAACAATCCTGTGTTGAGAAATAATGCAGCTGTAGCTGTTTTGGCCAAATGTTAAAACAATGTGTGATAATGCAAGATCATGTGCAGTCTGTTGGCACTTGTGGTATGTGAAGTAAATGGCTGTCAGCTACTGATAAAAATGAAGGAATCAGGTAAGAGCCTTGAATTTAACTAACCTCCATTTTCTTTTATATTTCCTGTAATGCCAGCCAAGGGAACGGCCACTACTTCCCTCTGAGGAGTCAGAGTTCTGAATCTCATAACCCCTTATTAGCTAATGAGGACATGTGGGAAGAGTCAGATGACGGGTCTGAGGAAGGAAGTCTGGGTGAGTCCACTTAGATGTTGTCACAGACTCAAGAATCTGTGGAATAAAAGTGATTATTTTTTGCAATAAAAAGACAATTTAACCATCCAGAACAGGTGTGAACTATTAAACTGGGCCAAGATTTCTCAGTAGGAAGGCTTTATAAATATTAAAAGTGTAGAGTTTTACCACAACATAAATATTATAATTTATATAGAATACAGCAGTGAACTCATAAATGAGATCAGTGTTATTAGAAATCCAGAACACGTTTAAGGAGTTGTCTGTTTGTCATAAAATAAATTCTGCATATTTTCATAGCAAAATATTTCACCAGGCTTCAGTTGCACCTGATTTAATCCATTCTGTAACAAAGTTGGATGAAATAAACCAGAAATCACATAAACACGTGCAGCTAATCTTAATCTGCCCTAAGATGTTTTCTATTAAGTCTGTTTTCTAAACATTTAAGGTTCACAATTTAAAAAAAACAAAGCAAATCAGCATCTATGTCACAATTTAACAGTCTGGAAAAGCAGTTATACATACTGATAACCTTATATGAAATAATTTCTACATGCCATTTCTTTGAAGATGAGCACAATAGATGAGCTTGTAATTCACTCTGCTGCCGCCTGGTGGTCACTTTAAACACCCTTAATAAAGACCTTCTATCAGTTAAAAGAAAAATCTCTAAAAATGTTTGTTTACTGACATCCGTTATGTTTTTTTTCTCATTTCAGTCGAGGACGCTGACCCCTCTGTTACCATAGAGTTGGAGGAATAATTTACACGTGTACAGAGGATGTAGCCTTTGTAACGTGAACACATTCCAAATCACGTGGATGTCGGGACAAAACGAGGAGATTACAACCTGCATCTGGATCAGACGATTGCCAATTTTCCACTGATGTTTCATGAAAAGGTCAACAGAGGAACTGACTGGATAACGAGGAGCAGCAGCCTAATCTCTCCATTTAGAGTTGGAAAATCACCCGTTTTATTTTTAAAAAGATATCTCACCATCTAACAGGATAAGGATATGGAGTTATGTTAAATTTATTATCTGAGGAAACATTTGTCAAGCTACTGTTTCAGAGTTCTTTTACAGTGTTGCACTTTAGGGCTCAGTCTTTGCAGCATGGTATTTAAGCCAACGTCTTTTATCAGAATAACATGAGATTTACATTTTAGTTTTTGCATTGAGCATGAGCATATTCATAAATCTGACTTGACCTGCGCCTTATTTACTTAGTATTCCTCTGTATTGGGGGTGGGGGGGTAAATTTCTCCTGAGAATGTATTTATTCCTGGTTTAATGGAGTATTTTAACATCCTGTTGTAGTTCGGATACCTTTTAACGTATCTGATCAGACAATAAGCAGTAAAGTACATATCAGAGTAAATTTTACATTTGAGTATGTAGGCACTTAATACTTTCAGTATACTGATCTTTAATGTCATTACTTAAAAGCTGATTTACCAATTAAGAATGCAGCGATAAGGTTGTTTTTTTTATTTTTTCTGGAATAAGCTGATTAGAACTGTTTTTGATCACAACCAGCTGTTCCAGTCCCATGACTGTACATAATTATTATAAAGCTGATCCTCATCCACTGGCTGGTGGAGGACAGACCTTTTCTGCAGTATGATTTTTAAAATATATTTGCTTTTATGAATAGGTTTAATACCGTTCAGAGATTCTAATCAACTGTTCATTCATTGTGTGCTTAACTTTGTAGTTTCTGTGATAACCCAGTTTTCTTGATGCTGAGTGAAAATGTTGGGTCTTTAATCAAACCTCCATGTTTGATCTGAACGGTTTAAGAACAGCTTCACTGGGTCTGTCATTTATTAGTTGGATGAGCCAATCAAAACAACTTTTGATTCAATTTGTATCTTTAATCAGAAAAATGTTGGATGTGTATAAAATGATTAGGGGTTCTATTATGCGTGTTTCATATTGTCTTGTCTATTTATTGTTACAATGGTCAGTTTTTTTTGTGTGTATTGAGTAATTTATACCTGCAGGCAGTCTGTGTATATTTTGGTTCCTTTGTGACACTTTAAATAAACTTAATGTACTTTTATTAAACAGTAGGGATATAAAGAACATGTCAGCAGGTGAGATAAAGTGACAGCACGTGGTTCTCCTGACCTGTTTGGTGATTGTGGTGCTTCCCCCTTTTTACCACTTCAGACCAAGCAAAAACCTCAATACACGTATTTTCTGTTCTGTCTGTAAAATATAAATTCTTTATTGATCCATCAGATTAACATGCAAAATAAAATGATCCACATTTTAATCTTTGTGGTGTTTTTTCCCTCTCCAGCATGAGCACACACACAGCAAAAAGCAATAAATACAAAGAACATAAATCATTTTGTTTGAGTTTAGGAATTTTGAGGAGCGATTTATGGCACTACAGAGAGAAGGTGAGATAAAAGAAAGTATCCCCAAAAATATACCCAAAGCACTTTACTGATCAGGTTCCTCAGGTTCTTGTTTCAGTCGGTGCCAAAGTATCTCTGTCCGAAATGTGTCGGAGCGACGGGGTGAACCTCTGTGGTCAGGATGGTAATATCTGGGAACTCCTGGATTATAGATTTGGCTCCTAGAAAAAGGGTCAAAACACTCAGTTACAATTTAAAAGCATCAAAATATTAAGAAAACCTATTTGGAGCATCAGAAACTTAAACTAATAGGACAAATGTGAATGTATTTTTTTGGATGCATATTTAGATCCCCTTCCATTTTCTAAATAGTATTTTAAGTATTTAAAATAAAAATGGACAACTGCAATATTTTTTTATTTAGCACGTTAGAATTTGAGGAGAAGAAAATTCTTATCTTCAACGAACCAAGTGACTGGTTTGAATGGTTGATTTTTATTTCCTGTATTTCCTTCCTTTGGTGTAGCGGAGCATGTTAAACGACCGTCTGACAGAAACGTTCCCATACGCCTCAATATAAAACCCCCGCAGAGCCATTCTTTCCTCCTGCTTCTGCAAGCAGCTGTGCTGATTTAATCCTTCAATAAATATGAAAAACTTACATTAGTTTAGGCTTATTTCCTTTAAACAATACATCAAAATAGAGGATTTTTTGCCAGGACAATTGTAGTGGTTGAAGCCATTATTGGTATATTATTGTGATACAATGCTGCTTAATGAGATCTCAATTATTATTTAGTTAATCCATATAACCTATAGAAACCCTGGATATGTTTAGCCTACTTCAAGCTTTGAATAAACAAATAAAAGTTGAATAAAAATTACTCATAAAAGAACAACACTGTAATTTCCTGGTTTGACTTCCAGCATATTATACTCCTACACCTCCTCATTCCTCCTAACTGACTGACTATTATACACTGAAATACAGCGTGAAATTTATGGCAACATGCCCTTAAACCTGCCAGATTCATGAGATAAAAGGTCATGAAGTTAAAAATAATTACAAATCCTTCTGAGAGAAACCTTAAAATGTCCTAAACAAATGTCACGGGTGTCTGGTCAAGTTCCTGGTGAAGTTACTCAAAAACGACTAAAATTACATTTAAATCTGGTGCTTTCTGATAGGACAGCGCAACTTTTTAAACTGAAAAATAACTGAACACTGTTGCATCATATATGAAGACAATAACAGCAGAAACATGAGATTAAAGACTATATGTATGACTTTGAGCATAGATTTCAAAAGAAAGGCGTATTTAATCCGTGAAGTTACCATGAGGTGTAGAGAACAGGCTGAGGAGGATAATGTGTTTGGGCTGGACTCCGTGTTCTATTAGAACCCTCACCGCCTCGATCACAGTGTTCCCAGTACCTGCAGAAACAGCACATGTGAGGTTAGACTTCACATCCCTCTGGTTACAATGTCACCGTATCTGTAGACATAATGACTGTATGCTGATTTAAAACCTGCTGAATCATGTTTACAACAGATAGGGTTCATAAAAAAGTATCATCGTTTAATAAAAATACATCTCCAAAGGCTGCGAGCTTCATGTCTCAGTCAGCTTTAACTGCTCAGCCTGTTAGCATGCATCGGTTAAAGCCCATGTTCCACTACTGACATAATAAAATGTACCTTCAGCCGAGCCTTTTCATCATCACCTTTTTTAAAAGCGAGAACAGAAAAATGTCGCTTTATCACATCAGGAAACCGGGACTATTAAGATACTATTTTTGTTGGCCCTCATTATGCTATTCAGCAGCCTGGTGGCTAACTCCTCGACAGTGTATAATTTCCCCCATGAGAGCTATAATTATCAGAGCAGTGTGAATGGGCCTGTATGATGTGGAAATGCAGACTTGGCGGTGAAGGTCAGCTCAAGGGAGACTTCTCAGAATGAATAAATACATTAAAATGTTTTTTGCATTTGCACAAAATTAGACATGTCTTGACATTTACGTGTGACTGAAGGTGGTTAACTGGAAAAAGCAAAGTGCACTCGCTCAGCCTGCTTTTACTTACTGAGAATGGGGTACATGAGCAGCACTTTCCTTCGGTATACATCTGGGGGGAACTTGGCGTAGTACACTTTTGCTTTTTGAGTCTCCTCGTCGCTCTGGATGAGGATCTTTCCGATACGGATGGAGCGGCAGCAGTCCCGGAGACCCTGCTCCATGGCCTCACCTGTGGGATACAAACCGTTTGTTTTTCCATTTGTCTTAACTGGATGCTTTCTTAGACATTACAAGGTGTGTAGTTCTACAGACAAGTACAGGTGGCAGATCACCTTTATGAGTAACACTTATCAAAATGCCTTTTGCAAAAAGACTAACTTGCTGCATGTGCTGCAGCAGGCTCAACTTACCACTCCTCATAATGCTGACTCCACAGTTACCTCTTTCAAACTTGACACCTTCATACTTGTACCCTGAGGGGAAAAAAACGAAGCAAGAACAGAAACAAAAGAACATGTTCTGACAAAGCCCACTTAGGAATAGATTATTCTGGAGGTAAAAGACTACAGGAGAGGGAACTGTGCACTTGTTTCTGCATGTTAAATTTTCCAACGCAGCTCATCAAACCTGACTTCATTATCAAGGAGAGATTCTTACCTGTAGGAGTGGTCACGGTGCACTCTGAGAAGGGGAGCTGATTCAACCCCTCTTCAACTACTAGCCTGATCTGTTATTGGGCACAGAAAATAATTATTATGTATTTTATACTCTCATACACAGAGTTTGATAATATAGATGAAAATTTATGATTTTACCAGTCGGTCCGCACAAAAAACAAAATCCCCTCTGCTGGTCGTTCTGGGAAAAAAACACACACTTGATCAGGTCGGTGTGGGTTGTTTTGATACCTTTGATACTTTAACATTAACATTATATAATTAAATCTCTCCAGTCATACCCATTACCATCCTAGGTGATGAGGTAGTAGAGGTTATGGACAGCTAAAAATACCCAGGACTGATGCTGTCTATAAGTAGGGCATGAACAATTTTCAGGGAAACGTAGATGCTTTAATGTGTGCAATTAAATGCTATACTTTTTAAAATCTGTCTTTGATGGTAAGGGTTATTAGCTGTGCCAGAGTTGCCTAAATAAACTCAGTCATTATTGAGGCTGGGAAAATTATTTGACAGAACTTGTGGATGTTTGAGGCAGTGATATTTTTATTATTATTAACCTTTATTTAGCCAGGAAGGTCCCACTGAGTTACAGAAACTCTTTTACAAGGGAGTCCTGGGTTACCACTTATAGAACATGTTGTGATAGACAGATGGGTCAATGAACAAAGTTTTTCATAATGGATAATCCATCCTTTAGGACTCAGGACACCCTACAGAGGCAGAAGAGCTCTTGTTCCAACTGCCTCATTCAGCTCTGCTGTCATAAAAAGATCAGAAATGATAATGAAGGAAATAGTTGAACTTAAAAAATGGTTTGACACAAATAGATTATCATTAAATTTAAAGAAAACTAAGTTTATGGTTTTCACAAAAAAGAAAATAGATACACAAGTTAAATTGAGCATGGATGAGGAGGATATAGAAAGAGTGTTTGAGTTCAGGTTTTTGGGCGTACTAATAGATGATAAACTGACATGGAAATCTCATATAGCCTATATTAAAACTAAAATCTCAAAGAGCATTTCTGTTATGAACAAAGCTAAATTTGTGTTGGACAGTAAGGCCTTGCACATTTTATATTATTCTTTGATTTTACCATATTTAAGTTATTGTGTGGAGGTGTGGGGCAACACATATGAAACTAACATAAAGCCTTTGTTTATTCTACAGAAAAGAGCAGTGAGAATTATACACAAAGTAAATCAAAGATATCACACTAATTCAATATTTATTAAATCCCAAATTATGAAACTGAAAGATTTAATTGAGTTAAGAACATTATTAGTTCTTTACAGGGTAAAAAGTCAGGTATTACCGCTGAATTTGCAGAAGATGTTTGTTTTTATTTCTGAGGATCAGGGGACAAGAAGGCATTTCATTTTAAACAGCGGTTTGTGAGGACTACTTTAAAACAGCATTGCATCTCATTATATGGAGTTAAATTATGGAATTCATTACAGAATGAGTTGAAGTTGTGTTTAAATATTTTTCAATTTAAGAGGTTGTATAAAAATAGAACATTTCAAATGTATGAACTTGCTGATTAATAGAAATTGTAAAAAGGAGAATATATAATATTAGTAGTACTTAATATATTGATGATTGTTTGTTAGGTTATCGAATGACAGACTATCCAGGATATTTTGTGTTATGTAAAAGAAAGGGGCAGGTATTATAAGATTTTTCTTCTTCCTGCTCCTTTTCAATCATGGTTGTATCGAAAGAAGTGTACTTTCTTTCTTTTTTTTTGTATCATTTTGTTTAAATGTGTGCAGCGAAATGAAATGAAATTTCAGGAAGTCACTGTTCTCTAACAGGTGAGTGTTCCACTGCCTCCATCATTTTGAAACATGTAAATGAAGTATAGTTAGCCTTTAACAATCTGGTAGATATCAGTCTCGACAGCAATACTCTCTGATTTTAAACTGCATTTACTGCTGAAACTCCGTTCCCCAACACTGATTTTTGCTCTCCAATTCTTTTATAATCACCATTTCATCATTTGTGGTTCCAATTCTTTTACTTATTGTGTATATATTTATTTACGTCTGACTTTTGGACTGTTATCTCAAGTCTGCTGCTGAGACAAAACAAGTTTCTATAGGGAATCAATAAAGTATCTATCTGTCTATCTTAATGTGTTTGAAAAATGTAGGTGAACTTTTCTTGGGTGAGGTAATATTAAGCTCAAAACACTAAAATCTTATCAAAGTGAGCTTTATCATGCTTTATTTGAATTTATGCAATTTTACCCTCATTAACCCAAAAGTATTTTGATTTTCCCTTATGGTAAGTTGAAATTTACTTCCTAATTCACATCTGGTTTTTAGCTCAACCTCTTATATTGTCTGTGTGTTATGTGACATTCATGTGTGTCATTTACTTGCTTTTTATTCTTGTGTGAATTTCCCCACTGTGTGATTAATAAATTAACTTTATTCTATTCTATTCTATTCTATTCTAATGTGTACAGAATCACAAAAAGTGCCCTGATTTAAAGCTTAAATGAAGCTATGATCAATGTGAGCTAAGCTTTCAAATCTATGCCTGTATTTTCATTGTTGAGTCCTTAAAATATAAACATAAAATGCACTATTATTTAAGTGTCCGTGTGATCTGTTGTTCTTTTTATATATTTTGTATTTGTATGACAACATTCTAGAATGGATGAGAGGAAACTCACTTGTCCCTGATGATTGTCTGTAATTCCCGGATCTGGTCGTTCAGAGGGAGCAGTTTGAGTTGAGGTCCCAGGTCGTCTTGGCTGACAGGCTGCGGAGTGGAGGCGTCACTAGTCGGTTCCGAGCTGCTCAGTACTGCAGGCACACTGCCACTGCTGTTCGCAAACCGAACTTGCTTCATTGGGTGCTCCTGTCCACTGCTCACATTGTTCAGCTGCTGATTGTGGCATGGCATCCTGAGTGCAGGATCAAACAGCTGTTGTGCTAAAGCCAGTTAGCGTGTTATCCAAGCGCCACACTTACTGACCTCGTTGTCTGACAACGTGCTCTTCCTTTAGCGTCAACTCTAGTTTGTACGACTTACACAGCTACCACACAGATAAAGGCATACATGACGCGGCGAAAAAACATGTAGATACTTTAAAAAACTATTTAACAACTAATAAATATAAAAAAATATGTGGTGACGAGCTCCACCGTTTGCCCGCTAGCAGTGACGCTCCGCCGTAGATGAAGACCGGATGTGACGTACCCGGTGTGTTGACTAACCTCTTCCTCCTTCGTCAACATGGCGCCGATGTTGGTGCCGCTAAAATGCGGGTTCCACCTCCAAAGACGAAAATTGGCGTTTCTTATCCGTCAGACAAGTTCATATCACGTCTGGAACAAAAGTCGCATTGAAGACAGGACGAACTATAAACGTCAGAACACATATGTGGTGAGTTGTAAGGCGGCTAGTTGAAGAGTACACGGTGTTTTCTGACAAGGACAGGGAATAAAAGTGTTTTTACTAACTTTCAAGAGAATTGGCAAAAAATGAATTAGCTAGTTTTGGTAACCGTTTATAAAATTGGTTGTTGACACGTCAAAGTGCTGTTTGCTGAGTTTTGGTTAGTCTCCTTTAAGTATAAGTTGTGTCACCTGTTTGTATGCACCATTTAGCATAGTGTTCAATTGTTTTAAAAATGTGTAACCAGATGTCTAGGACGGACTGTACGGGTGGTGTCGGATGTGTAAACCAGTGGCCTGACGGCCGTCACACTCAGTCACGTGTTGTCAGAGCTGACAGGTTTGATAAGACCATCTGTCCCACCCGGGACAACTGGTGTTGTTGCTGATTAAACTGCCACCTCATGTCAACAGGCTTATTGATTAATTCATTACACTCAGTCTCTAGTTCATTTAGAAAATTTCATTCACAAAACACTCTTGTCCCATTTCTTGTCCACTGGTAAAGGCAGAAATCAGAATCACATGATCTATAACTAAATTAGTATTCCTATTGGTGGGTAGAATTTAAACATAAAAATCCCAATTAAACCCTTTATGGATGCTTCCACACAAAGTTTGGATCACTTGGACATTTTTGTGGAAATACATGTGGAAGTTATTCTGAATATGAAATAAAGCAAGAATTTTGGTTGACAGCTTATTATTTTAATTATATTTTTGCTCACACATTTTGAAAGTTGTTGTAAGACAAAATCTATCCCAGTCAAGTGCTGTGGTAATTCCTTACAATAAACAGCCTAAGCACAATAATCTACTGATGGATCTCCCAAAAATGTTATTTATTTTTGGCTGTTTTGAACTCGTGAACAAACTGTTGATGCTTCAGATACTAAATAGTAAACTCAGCTATTTTTAAAGAACAAGCCAGGAAGCATGTGATAAAATTTAATGAGATTACCTTGAAACATTGACAGCTAGAATGCCATGAATCTGTCAGGCTGTAATAATACCTTTTTGTGATTAAAGCAAAGTTTGAAGAAAACACTTATTTCCATTTAAATCTTAATTTCTAACGTTGACAGTGCATGTCATGTTCTTTGGCTGTGTTTTCTATTTAGAATAATTTAATGTGTTTCCATGGAAAACAACAAACTTATTGACATTATGTACAGAAGAACAAAAATATATTTCATTTTAGTTAAAAAGAACTATTTAAAGTGAATCTTTTAATCAATTTGCTCAGTCCTTCGTTGAAACATTTTTGGCAGCGATCAGAGCTACATGTCTTCATGCTTCAGCAACTTATTACTAATTTTTTAACCTTGTGTGCCTATGTATTGTGCCTTTTCTACAGTTTTATTTAGTATTTTTTTCTACTTGAGAACTTTTTCCAGTCTATCCAGACTCTTGCTGTTGACAATATAACGTTTCCTGATGAGGGACAAATAAAGGTTTCATCTTTTGCTTTCACTGGTCCTCTTCAGTTTTGTAAGAGACAGTGGTGTTTTTATTAGTGGACAGCCAGTACGACTCACCTGAGAGACACTGTTTGTTTTAGATTAGATCACAACTTGGCCACTCAGTGACACCCAGAGATAATTTCTGTCCTGTTGCCTGTTGGCTGTGTGTGCTGAGTCATTGTCCTGTAGGAAGGTGAACTCTTGGTCTCACTGTAGGTATTCAGCATTCTGGGGAAGGGTTTTCATGAAGGATATCCTTGCTCTTTGTTCTGATTAGAGTTTGTCAACTATGACCATTCTTCATATTCCTGTCATTGCTTTACAAGAAAAACATAAGGCTTAAAATTGGAGTTTAGTGGGTCACTTTTAGTTTTATCACACATTAGACTTATTCCATTTGTGTGTCTTCCCAAAAAGACCAGTTCTCTTAAGTCCTTTTAAAGTGAATTTAAATCATTTTAAATAAAAGTTGCAGTATGTGAAGTAGTGTCTTATTAAGTGGTTTTGGACTCAGTATATGCTATTCCTGACTTATTTATGCCAGTGGCGGCTGTAATAGTGGGATGTAGTTTATCAAAAATGTTGCCAACACTGAAATATTTTGCATAAGCTTGTATATTTTATACTGAAGTGTCAGGCTGTCAGCATGTTAAATGGAAAAGCATTCAGCATTTGCTACTAACTTTTACCATAAGTGTGTATTTATTTTTGTTAGCACAACATTAGCAATGGGATGCTACAGGTTGAGTCTACAAAAAGCCCAGTGTGTTCTTCCTAAACCACCCATTGATATCTTGCTTTTTGGGTGATCAGCTTCTGTAGGCGTGTTTAGTATTTTCATCTTACATAAATGTGTGTTTAAGTGGAGGTTTTGTTTTCTTCTTGTTTGCTTACATTAACTCCAACCCCTCTAACATTATAAACTAGAGGCATAGCCATTAGACTGTATAACCGTCACTGCTCCCAACAGACTGCTTAAGTGTTTACATCCCTGCTGTATTTGCACAGTTTTTTATGCACAAATATATTGCACATCCCTCATAACAATAACCCTATTCAGTTTGATAGTTCTGTGACTTTATCTGGTAATGACTTTTGATCATTGTACATTGTTTTACTAGTAGCCATGCTAGTATTATTACATATTTTTTGTGCCATTACTTTTTTGCTTTTAGTTTCTATTTTACATATATCATGTTGTTCTTGTGTGAACTTGTTTTTCTCGACTTGCCTGTAACTTGCTGCTGGTTAGGGCTGGGGGAAACCGATTATTTTTAAAACGATTATTCGGGCGATTATTTTATCGAATAGTCGACTATTCTAATGGATAATTAGACGATTATTCTAACGATTATTTTTGTGTTGCACGATTAATAAAAACCATAAAATTTCAAATAAATACCCCCCCCCCGCCCCCAAAAAAATGTAATAAATGACTTAAATGTAAAACTGTTTTCAAAGCCAAACATCTTCTGCTTAAAACAGAATCAAAGCAGTGTTCTACAACATGGAAGAGCTGTCAGTATTTACTCTTTTACAGTACAGTAACTCTAGTTTAAAGGTTTGGAAAAAATATTAAGTTGTAGTACTAAACAAAACACTGTGAGGTTCACAGTATGGACATTCCTGAGTGTTTAACACAAAATAAAGTGACAGTTTCTAAGGAAGAGCTGCAGTTTGACATAAATCTCTTGTTTTAAAGATTTAAAAACTGCAGAGCAAAAACAAACGCTGTGCAGTTCACAGCAGACATTCCTGAGTGTTAGTTAAACTATTTCATCGTCTCAAAATGAAACTGAACTGCTATTCTGTTAGTGTGTGCAGTATAGCACTGTGTTCCTCCCTCATCACCTCCTCTGTATTACACTCTGAATCGCTGTAGAACAGGAGGAGTCATTATATTTATATTTGGCTAAAGAAACTACTTATTATTTAGGTTATTATCTGGGTTATTTATGCATTGGTATTTAACGTGAGTCTCTGAAAACAACTGAAGTTAAAGGAAGACTAACTTCTGATAAAGTCATTGACAGATAAATGTGGTTTTAGTGTTAATATTGTTGAAGCCACAGCTGTTGACAGTTAGACTGAGAAACACAGCTAGACGAGCGGCGCGCGCTCCCGTGGCAACAGGCGCGAGCACCGCTGACCGGACGGTCGCCTCCTCCGCTCCGAACCGAACCTCATGGTGAGGTCCAGTTAGGGCAGGGGGCGAGCCAGGTGTCGCGCTAACCGCGGGCCCTTGTAGCTCCTCAGGAGCGCTCCAGTGTCTCCTTGGCTGCCCCCCCCCCCCCCCCCCCCCCCCCCCCCCCCCCCCCCCCC